>JAJIBD010000379.1:0-70525 GCA_021461705.1 Cryptotis parvus
TCAATTCCTGATCGCTGCTCTCCAGAAACTCATACTCATATGATCACCGCTATTGCTGTTCCAGAATTAGCACCACAGACTTTGTTCCAGACACCCGACTTTACATAAAATATAGCAAATTGACTCTCACAAATTATGGACAGTGCAAACTATAGTCCATTATAATCAGACAGCTAGAAACACTTTGTCATGAACTCTGCTTTGGGTCCAAAAAACAAGTTAGGATCCTAAAGTAACATGTATTATCATTTTGTAATTGGAATTGCTTTTTCTTATCTTAATTTTCTGTACATTACTAAATATTTCTTACCTTTTCAATTTTTATTAGTAAACTAATCAGGGGGAGTTGTTGCAGGACTCCTAAGGGCCACTGCATCTGCTCTGGAGTGCCTCCCGCAAATCACCCTGTAGATAAGGGGTAGTCTAAATGTGGCAGTTTATCCGACCATGTATGCTGTACTAGCTGGTATAAATATTCTTCCATGCTACCACAATCATCGTGGGACTAGCTAGATCTTACCAGCATATTAGCCTGGCCACGCTGGACCCCTAAGTAATTAGGCCACAGAGAAATGCTGTTTGCTTCCAAGCAAACAAGTATGGCTCCCTGATATACTCAAAGGCAACTAAAATATAAAACTACAATGAAGTAGAAGAGACTTGTGAAGGCTTGGAGAAATATTTAACTGGCATTGGTGTTGGTCTTTGGTACAGTGACATGCCATCTCAGAAACCCCCTCTCTACATTACAAAGGAATTCCCGCTCAAAACATTAGTACAGTAAAGGCCCTAGGTGAGATGTAGGGAGGGATTACCTAAGGGCATTGCACCCTCCCCTGCTTTCCATAACAATGGGAGGAAGGTCTGAGTTACAGGGATATAAACTAGCCGGTTCCCGCCTCTCCCTTTCTTCTTCCTTGTGGGATCTCGCCTTGTGAGCGCTTATTCCCCCTTGGAAGCTTTTTACACGTGGTGGTCGCCATCTTGGCCTACACGTGGCTGGGGTTCTAGCCTGGAATCCTAAGCATCGGGTTTTTCCTTGTGCTGATTTGTATGCCTTAACCTGTGATAAGTAAAGCCTTTTAAAACTGCATCGGATTCCTGTGTTTTCATCCATTCCTCGCCCGGCTTCAGAGTTAGAAGGGAACTCGCTTCCCGGCACTGTCGGGACCCCGGTGGAGCGCCCCGACACATGGGGAAGATCATGCTGAGTGCAATTAGCCAGAAGGAGAGAGACAGATATAAAATGACTGCTTTTGTTAGCATGACATAAATATAAATATATATATGAACATACTATGATACCAATATCCAAGGTTTAGCGAAACATGTCTTAGGAGGTCTTGTCAAAGGTGGAAATTGTCACAAAAGTGAGGGAGTCAGAGCCTAGTCGGACAGAAAATGGAATAGTGTGCTAGCATTTGTCAAACGTACTAATACCAACCTAGAACTGAGGATTAAGTACAGACAAAAAGATACACATGCCAACCCTTTAATGTATGTATTGTAATCCACAAGAAGGAAAAGGGAAAGAGATAGAGAGAAAGGGAAAGAAAGAAAGAACGTGGCATGGAGTCCGGGCTGGGAGAGGGGAGTGAATAGGGGACGTTGGTGGTGGGAGATTGGCACTGGTGGATGGATGGGTGCTGGAACACTGTATGACCGGAACCCAAATATGAACATCTTTGTAATTGTATATCTTACGGTGGTATAATAAAATACGTAAAATAAAAAAACAATAGTAGTGCCATAGGAACAGGAGATCTCTGGGGGACCTCCATATATTGGGGAAGGCTTGGTTCCTCCACAAAATGCGTGAACAGGGGCAGCAATCCCTTTCTTCCCAAGGGAATTGGCAGCCAACAGACAGAGAAAGACTCAGGAATCCAGCGAAGAGCAAAGTTGTTAAGGAGGCTCTTACTCCTCACAGGTTTTGTTATACAGTTGATAAGCCTTGACACATGTAGGTTTAGCATCCTAGGCCATGATGGTTGATAACACGTTCTGAGACCCAACAGGGAAGAGAGCAGAGGAAGAAAAAAAAGAGAAAATGGGAGAACAGGCAGAGAGAGGGAAGAGGAGAGAAGACTAGAAGTAGAGAGCAAGCTACTGCTTTTGTATCATTTCAGGCCGGAAAGTCCCACAGCAGTTGATGATACCTTAATGCCTATGCCTTCACGTTTGCTTCCTCATAGGAAAGTACCCAGTCGCATTGAAATGGGAATATTGCCCCCAGCCAAGATTGTCCTCGAGGTTTCCCAGCTGGCCCTAAGGGCATGTGTCTGTACCATGGATATTCTAGAGCCAGGTAAATATTTCTCCAAGCCTTCACAAGATCCTTGTCTTTCTTTCATAGTCATTTTGGATATAAGCCTCTAGGGCTTATTAGAGAGCCAGGCTTGCTAACTTGGAGGCAAACAGCCTTTCCCCCCTGATTTAATTATAACTGTATTGTACTTGGAGATCAAGATTAGCCATAGAAAAATATGGGTAATATCTGGCTAGGCTCATGATGATTGTGGTAGCAAGAGAAAATACTTATACCAGTAACATAAAATACATAGTAAGATATACTGCCAATAGAGCCATAGATCCAAACTGTGTCCTGCCGCAGTCGACAAATTGACCTGCTAAGGTAACTCCAGGCCTGAGACAGAGACTGTGCAACAGTGCAGTGCAACAATTCCCCTTGTTTAGGATTACAAAAAATAAAATTGATAAATACAAAATCCGGGCTAACACATACAGAAAATTAAAACTAAAAGCAGCAATTCCAATTACAAAGTGGTATAACATGTTGCTCCAGGATCCCAAATCCTTTCTGGACCCAAGGCAAAATTTGCAAGAAAGTGTTTCTCTGATTATATGCCTAGGCAATGTCTGATTATAATGGATTGAAGTTGCTCTGTCCATAATTATTGAAACCAATTTGCCATAGTTTAAGCCATGTGTCTGGCACAGTCTGAAGAAGTGCTTCTGATACAGCAACAGTGTTGATCACACAAATCAATCTTTGAAAAGCAAGGAACAGGAAACTCTTGGAATGATCAGGGACACTGAATCAGGTATCAGGAACATTTGATCGGGTGTCAGGAACACTGGAAAAAATATCTGGAGCACTGAAACAGATGCCTGGGGCAGTGATACAGGCATCTTTGCAAAGGGAACACTGGTACCCGGTAACCATACTTGGAAATTAATCTTTGGCGAGACAAAAACACCAAGATTGGCTTCCAGGACAGAAGCCAGTCTCTCCTACAGGTGTTTGTATGTATGTGTGTGTGAGTGTGTGTGTGTGTGTGATTCCTGTATCTACACAAAACTAATCTGCCCCAGGGAACAGGCCAGAACTTTCACCAGCGGCACCCAAAGCACAGTCTTGGATCTGCCCTGGACCCCTCTGTCCTGTACTTCCGGGACCTTCTCCAGGCACTCTTACATGTGTGTGTGATCATTGTGTCTCTGCGGAACTAATCACCCCCAGGGAACAGGCCAGAACAAGCCACCCACATCCCCAAACTGAGAGCTCTATGGACGCCGCACATCTGCAGGATCTACTTCCTATCAAACTTGCATGCGGTACCAATGAGCTTTTGTCCCTACACTCCTTGCCACCTACCCAAACTCAGCAAACAGCCCAGACACCTACTAACTTTACTGTCTGTCCGCCCAAGAGCTCTCATTTGCAACCTACAATAGTCATAATGGTAAAGCAATGCAAAATTCCATCAAGCTCAATGAGTGAAGTCACTAGACCATATGAGCCAAGAAATAAGGATGAGATGTATAATCTCTCTGATAAGAAATGTTGGAAAAAATTTTAAGGATGCCAAAGGAACTCAAAGAAGCAATGGAATGCCATATCTATAAAATACAAGAGGACATGAGAGAATGATGAGGAAAATGCAGACCAAAATACAGACGGAAGTGAGATATGAAAAAAAATATGGTAAATGAAATGAAAAACACACTGGAAGGCATCCATAGCAAAGTAACAACTACTAAAGAAAGAATCGGTGACCTAGAAGATGATTTCAAAAGATTCCCTACACAACAGCAGAAGATGGAGAAAAAATAAAACCTCACAACAAGCAGTCAACAATGCATAATCTGATGAAGACAGAAGGAATAACATTCATATATTTGGGGTCCCAGAACAGAGAAGGGCTAAAGAAAACCCTGATGAAGAAAACTGCCAAAAAGCATCATTACGAAGAGAATCCAGAACTAATAAATGCTTGCGTCCAAATCCAGGAAGTCTGTCGGACACCACCTAAAAAGAAACACCAATAAGAATGCTCCAAGACACATCTTAATTAGAATGACAAAAACTCCATATAGAGATAGAACACTGAAAGCAGCAAGATCAAAAAGAAAGAAATCACATATAAAGAAACATCACTAAGATTTACAGCAGACTTCTCCGATGAAACATTCCAAGCCTGAATACAATGGTGGGATATTGAGATAAGGCTTAAAGAAAAAGTTTTACAGCAGACTTCTCCGATGAAAAGTTCCAAACCTGAAAGCAATGGTGGGATATTGTGGAAAGGCTCAATGAACTGCAACCTCACCAAGAATCATTTACCCTGCCAGACTCACATTCAGATATGAAGGAAAGATGCACAAATTCACGGATAAGCAACGACTCAGGAATTACATAGACTCAAACCAACTTTAAAAGAAGGACTGGGCCGGAGCAATAGCCCAGCGTGTAGGGGCGTTTGCCTTGCACGTGGCCGGCCTGTGCCGGCCCGCGTTCTATCCCCCGGCATCCCATATGGTCCCATGAGCACCGCCAGGAGTAATTCCTGAGTGCAGAGCCAGGAGAAACCCCTAAGCATCGCCGGGTGTGACCCAAAAAAGCAAAAAAAAAAAAAAAAGAAGTACTGGGGGCCGGAGTGATAGTCCAGCGGGCAGAGCGTTTGCCATGCATGCGGCTGTCCCATGCTGACCCGTGTTCGATCCCGGGTATCCATTATGGTCATCTGAGAACAGCCAGGAGTGATTTCTGAGTGCAGAGTGAGGAGAAACCTCTGAGCTTCACCGGGTGTGACCCCAAAAAAGAAGCAAAAAAAATCAAGAAGATGGGGCTGGATGGATAGTCCAGCGGGTAGGGTATTTGCCTTACACGTGGCAGGCCCATGCTGGCCCAGGTTTGTTCCCCAGCATCCCATATGATCCCCGAGCACCGCCAGGAGAAATTCCTGAGTGCAGAGCCAGGAAAAATCCCTGAGCATCGCCGGGTGAGACCCAAAAAAGCAAAAAAATAAAAAATATAAAAATCAAGAAGATGGACTAAGGTTCTACTGTAAAATACGCCAAAATCCAAAAGCACAACAAATGTAAACAGAAAGATGACACAAGATACGAGGACAATAATATCTCAATGTCAACAGTGTAAATGCACCAATTAAGAGACACAGAGTGGCAAAATGGATTAAAAATTGAGCCCAACATTCTGATGTCTCCTGAAACACATCTGAATAATCAGAGCAAGCACAGACTCAAAGTCAAAGGTTGGAAGACAATTCTCCATGCAAACAACTACACCAAAAAGGCTGCTGCGTCCATACTAGTATCGTATATTAGACACTACAGCCTGAAAAAGAAGAACAATGAAGGGACAATGAAGGGACCATTAGAAGGGAAAATGAAGGCTAATTCTTATTCATTAAGGGGTATGCATACCAGGAAGAAATTGTACTACTAAACATATATGCACACAAAAAAGGGCCAGCAAAATACTTAAAACAGCGTCTAATGGACCTCAAAGAAGAACTGAGAGAAACACAATAGTAATAGGAGATGTCAACAGTAGAAAGATAAGAGAGAAAGAAGAAAGAAAGAAAGAAAGAAAGAAAGAAAGAAAGAAAGAAAGAAAGAAAGAAAGAAAGAAAGAAAGAAAGAAAGAAAGAAAGAAAGAAAGAAAGAAAGAAAAGAAAGAAAGAAAGAAAGAAAAGAAAGAAAGAAAGAAAGAAAGAAAAGAAAGAAAGAAAGAAAGAAAAGAAAGAAAGAAAGAAAGAAAAGAAAAGAAAAGAAAGAAAGAAAGAAAGAAACAAAGAAACAAAGAAACAAGGGAAACAAGGAAACAAAGAAACGAGGAAAGAAAAAAAGAAACAAAGAAAGAAAGGGCCAGCACAATACTTAAAACAGCTGTTAATGGACCTCAAAGTAGAATTGAGAGAAACACAATAGTAATCATAGACTTCAACACTGCTGTATCAACTATGGCTAGATTGAAAGACTGAAACTCATCAAGGAAATATTGACCCTGAAGAAAGAAATGGAAGAAAGAGAGCTAGTAGATATATACAGGACTTTTCATGCTGGAAAATCTGAATACACATTTTTCTCCAGTGCGCATAGAACACTTTCCAACACAGACCACATGCTGAGCCACAAAGCATACCTCAATAAAATAAAAAAGAAGTTGTGTCAACTATGTTTTCAGACCATGATGCACTGAAAGTGGAAGTTAACCTTACACAGAAAAAGAGAGTCAAACCAAACACCTGGAAACTGAACAGCTCACTGCTGATTAGCCAATGGGTCAAAGAAGATATCAAACAGGAAATCCAAAGATTCCTGGAAATAAATGAAAATTAAGACACCGTTGTCAGTACTTATGGGACTCAGCACAAGCCGTGTGAAGAGGAACATTTATAGCTCTGCAAGCTTTCATCAGGAAAGAAGAAAGGGCCCACATAAATGACCTGACTACACAACTGAAGACATTAGAAAAAGTCCATCAACAGGAGCCCTACCCAAGCAGAAGGAAGGAAATAATAAAACTTATGGAGGAAATCAAAGAGCTAGAAACCCAAAAAACTCTCCAAAAGATTATAGAAACCAAGAACTGGTTCTTTGAAAAAGTAAAAAAGATTGACAAACCACTGGTAAGACTTGTAAAGATAGGGAAAGAGATAACCCAAATAAAACAGAATCAGAAATGAAAATGACATCACAACAGAAGCCACAAATCTAAAAGATCATCAGAGATTACTTTGAGAGTCTGTATGCTGTGAAACTTGAGATGGAGAAGAAATGGATAAATTCCTGAAATCCTATAACCTCCCCAAGCTGAAACAAGAACACCGGAACACCAGAATAATACTATCACCATTGAGGAAACTGAAACAGTAATTAATAGTCTGCCCAAACACAAATTTTCAAGTACAGTTGGATTGACTAGAGAATTCTACCAATTTTTTTTTTTATTTTTGCTTTTTTGGGTCATGGGCGGAGACGCTCAGGGATTACTCCTGGCTCTGCACTGAGGAATTACTCCTGGCGGTGCTCAGGGGACCATATTGGATGCCGGGGATCGAACCCAAGCCTGCATAGGCTGGCTGCGTGCAAGGCAAACGCTCTACGCATTGGGCAATCGCTCTGGCCCCTGTACCAAACTTTTAAGGAGGATCAACTGTCAGACCTCTACAAGCTCTTCCAGTAATTGGATGAAACAGAACTACTCCCCAAAAGCTTCTATGAGGCACATATCACACTGATACCCAAAGCAAGGAGAGACAACCAAAAAGATTGAAAACTATGGACCAATCTCCCTGATGAATAGAGATGCCAAGATCTTCAACAAAAATACTAGCAAATAGAATACAAAGACTCATCAAGAAGATGATACATCATGTCCATGTAGGATTCATCCGGGCAATGCAAGGATGGTTCAACCTTCGCAAATCAATCAACGTGATACATCTAATCAATAAGAGAAAAAATAAAAACCATATGATCATATCAATCACTTGATCCCTTGATCACTTGACACCCAGTTAGGTCAATTTGCTCTAGTGGGTGCCAGTAATATTTCCGTTTGACCCTATCACGTGTCAGTGTAGCCCAAAGGCATCTACTTTTTCAGGAATACAAAGAGCCTCAAAATGTTTGATCAGGGTCTTGCTGACAATATCAGCCCATCTTGTAGGTAGTCAGCACGTGATCTTTTGACATCCTGTTGGATCCAGACGGTAACAACTCTAGTTCAGTGGTCATCTCCAAATCGCATTACATTTCCAGACCATCTGATTTTCGATGGCTTGGCTAATGAGACAGTGGACCTCACTCTGGAACAGTGATGGAGGTCGTCAGAGCTCCGGATTCCTTCTTTCACTTGAGTGAGGCATGATTCTCCAAGCATAGCTCTTTCAATTCCTCTTTGGGAGACCCGAAAAGCATTCTCATCCTGCTTTTGTAGGTCTCAGGTCTCTGAGGCAAATATTATTCAGGAAGAATGGTGGAGTTGAAGAGATGTGCCCAGAGCCAAAGGTTCTTTGTCATTTTAGTTATTTCTTCGATGCTTTTGAAACATTCCATGCCACTTTCTTCCTCCTGCGCAGCTCAGGTTTTGATCATTCATCATGTTCAGTTCTCAACCTGGGTACACATAACTGTTGCATTTACAGATGTTTCTTCCATTGAGAGTGAATTGGGCCTTTGGAATTATTTCATTTTCAATGAACATTATTTTGCTGAGAATCAGCTGTAGACCTACCTTTCCACATTTACTGTCGAAGTCAGCCAGCATTTGTGCTGCTTGGCTAAAGTTTGGTGTTATTAGAACAGTGTCATCAGCTAAGCGGAGCTGTTTAATTGCTGACCCTTTATCTTCACTATCATTCCTTCCCATTCTAAATGTCACATGATGTTTTGAGGGTGGCACTGAAGAATTTTGGTGAAATGGTCTCACCCTGCCAAGCCCCTCTTTTGATATCGATGATCACTTCTATGTAGATCAGTGAGCCTTGCAATAAGCCAGATGACACCTCCACACTCCGTGAGGCCGCCATTTTCCAGAACCAGACTTCCCCCTCATCAGAACTCTACCCAGCAGATGAGCCTATCACAGCCTGGATCATCGACACACACCCTGCAGCAGTGTTTTTCAATCCATCCAGGTAGGCTGATCCAGAGACTCAAAGACATGGGGCAGAGCTGCTACTTGTTCTCCCTGGGCCCATGCACTCACAGGCACCCGGGAGGAATGGCAGGTTCTAGCCAAGGCCCGCCACCACAGCAGAGCCTCACAACAAGCCAGACGACCCCCAATTCCATGAGGGCCACCATCTTCCACATCCGGACTTCCCCCTCGTCAAAACTCCTCCAAGTAGACGAGCCTATCACAACCCGACTCGCTCTGCCGCTTGAGGCCGTGCGATTCATCAGTAAATGCTGTATTTACAGGTGACTACTAGAGTATGCCACCTGCAAGGCAAGCCTGGCAAGCTGCCCGTGTTGTATTTGATATGTCAAATACCAGTAACAATTAGATTAGGTCATTCCCATGACCATAACCTAATATAATGGTTTGAGGCTCTCTGTGTTCCTGGAGCAAGCAGATGCCCTTGGGTTCTACTGCATGAGACAGGACATATAGAGATATGATTGGTGCCTGCTCCAGCAAAGGCATGATGAACAGGAAGATAGTGATAGTGAAGGTGATAGTGATCACTTCTTTGTATAATGGTGAGATCCTGGTGGTGAATATACAGCTCATGAAGGATCTTAATGTATTGGGTTTGAACACCCTATTTGGCTAAGTCTTCGATGTCTTCTTCAGTCTCTACAGAATCAAAGCTTCCTTTAAATCAATGAATGTGAGACAGTGTGGCATCCGGAACTCCCTACACACTTCATTGAGCTTGGATACCATGTGGATATGGTCGATTGTGCTGAATCCTTTTCAGAAGCTAGCTTGCTCGCATGGCTCCACTTAATCTAATGTCTGTCAATCCTGTTCAGGATGTCTTGAATGAACAGCTTTTATAGATGCACAACAGGCAAACGGGGCATTAGTTGCCAATGTCGTGGATGTCTCCCATGTTGAACAATAGATAGAACTTTTCTGTTGGTTTTCCATTGGGAGAGCAGCTTGCATTCAGAGAGGTAGCGAGTGAAGAGCCGAGCTAGTGAATTGACGAGGACTGAAGGCAGATTTCTCAGGTGTTCAGGTCTGAATTTGTCTGGGCCTGGTGCTGTTTCCTTCTTTCCTGAATAAATGGCATGTTGGATTTCAGAAGGGCGAACTTGGGAATGACATATCCATCTTGTGGAATTTAGGATGTGGGCAGGTGTACATGGCTATCAAAGAGATCTCAGTAGAAGTCACAGATAATCTTCTCCACAACCTTTCTGGAAAATGGGATAGTTCCATCAGGACTCTGAGTCTATATCTATAGATTCAGAGAAATCATTTGACAAGATCCAAAACCCTCCAGAAAATGGGAATTAAAGAAACCATCTTCAAGATAGTCGAAGCTATCTTCAAAGCCCACAGTGAGCACTTTCTCAATGCAGGAAAAACTGAAAGCCTTCCCCATGATTCCTGGGATGAGACAAGGCTGCCTATTCTCCCCTCTTTTATTCAATATGTACAAGAAATTCTTGCCATAGCAATCAGAGAAGAAAAGGTCATTAAGGGCATCCAGATAGGCAAGGAAGAAATCAAGCTATCATTATTCGCAGATGACTTGATATTATACCTAGAGAACTCTAAGCTTTCTACCAAAAACTCCTAGAAACAATAGTCACAAATAGTAGATTGGCAGGATACAAAATCAACACACAAAAGTCTGTGGCTTTCCTATAGACGAATAACAAAAGTGAAAATGGGATATTAAGAAAACAATTCCATTCACAATTGTGCCACAGAAAATCAAATATCTCGAAATCAGCTTAACCAAGTGTTTAAAGGACCTGTATAAAGAAAACTACAAGACCTGCTGGAAGAAATAAAAGAGGACATGAGAAAATAGAAACATAATCCCTGCTCATGGATGGGGAAAATCAACATTGTTAAAATGTTAATTCTTCCTAGAGCTTTGTACAGATTCAATGCAGTCCCTATACGGATACCTGTTGGGGATGCCAATGGAGTACCCAACAGTGTCAGGAAGCAAGTTCCCTTCTACCTCCGAAGCCGGTGGTGAATGGACGAATAATCAGGAATCTGATGCAGTTTCAACAAGAGCTTTACTATCACAGGTTCCAATATATAATCCATGAGCAGGGAAAACCTCCGATCTCTGGGTTCCCAGATAGGCTCTAGCCACGTTTAGGCCAAGATGTCTGCCACCACATGTAGAGGCCCCATAGAGAAGCAAAATGCCAAGGGAAGCAGAAATGGCAAAAGGGGGAAAACAAGAGCCTCTTTCTTCTTGCACCTTATTTTATAGCTAGAAATCCGCCCAAACTACCCAGCTCAGTCCTTTCTGGGAGTGGCTATCTAGAGAAAAAAACAGGAAAACATTTCTATAGAAATGTAGCCACGTCAGAAGGCCTTCTGGCTGTTTACAGGGTCCCAGAGCTCATTCAAAGTCTTGTAGCAGAGCTGGGGGAAGCTATAAGCTAAATGTAACTTTGCCTGGTAGGGAGGGTCAAATGACCTCGGGTAATTTCTGCCAGAATCTCACCTACTCTTTTCACCCAAGATCTGCCTGGAAATGCCTTTATAGGGTAGAGAAAAGGGTTTCTGAGATGGCATGCCTCTGTACCAAAGACTATACTAATGCCAGTTAAATATTTCTCCAAGTCTTCACATGAGTCTTGTCTTCTTCAAAGTAGTTTCATATTTCAGTTGCCTTTGACTTATCAGGGAGCCATGCTTGCTTGCTTGGATGCAACCAGCATTTCTTTCTTGTCTCATTACTTCAAGAGATCCAGTGTGGCCAGGCAAATATTCTGATAAGATGCTAGTCCCACGATGACTGTGGTACCATGAGAGAATATTTACACCAGGGAGTACAGAATACATGGTCAGATAAACTGCCACATTTAAACTACCCCCTAACTACAAAGTGATCTGCAGGAGACAATCCAGGGCAGATGCAGAGGCTTTTAGGATTTCAGGGTCCTGCAACCGAAACCCATGACATTCTTTGAAGAAATTGACCAAACACCCCTGAAATTCGTGTGGAACAATAAAGTCCCACGGATAGCCAAAGCAATCATCGGGAAAAGATTATCGGAGGCATCACCTTTCCCAACTTCAAAATGTACTACAAGCAGTATTATGTAAAACATCATGGTATTGGAATAAAAACAGACCTTTGGGCCTGTGGAATAGAATTGAGTATCCTGACACCCAATCTCAAATATATGGTCACTTGATCTCTGATAGTTGTGCAAAGAGTCCAAAATGGAGTAAGGAAAGCCTCTTCAACAAGTGGTGTTTGGGAAACTGGACATGTAAATAAATGAAATTGGACCTCTAAACCATGCAGAAAAATCAGATCAAATAGACAAAAGATCTCAATATCAGAGGAGTCCATAAAGTACATTGAAGACACTATAGGAAAAACCGTCCATGACATTGAAACTAAAGCCATCCTCAAAGGTGAAACACAAATAACAAAACATCTAGAAGAAAAGATAAAGGTATGGGACTACACCGAAACTAAGAAACTTCTGTACCTCAAAAAGATACAGTGACTAAGATACAAAGATAGTCCACAGAATGTGAAAAAATATTTACCCAATACTCATTTGATAAGGGGTTAATATCCAGGATCTATCAGGCACTGGTAGAACTTTACAAGGAGAAAATAAACAACCCCATCAAAACATGGGGAGAAAAATGAACAGAAATTTCAACAAGGAAGAAATTCGAATGGCCAAAAAACATAAGAAAAAATGCTCATTATCACTTATCATTAGAGAGATACAAATCAAAACAACAATGAGATATCATTTTACACCCAAGAGACTGGCACATATCCAAAGAGCAACAACAAGAATTTCTGACATGGATATGGGGAAAAGGGGACACTCATCCACTGTTGGAGGGAATGTCGGCTGGTACAGCTTTTCTGGAACACAATATGGACATACCTCCAAAGACTAGAAATTGAACTCACAATTGTTCCAGCTATACCATTCCTGGGAACACACTCTGGGAAGTCAAAAGTACAAGTGGAAACACCATCGATACTTTATGCTCATAGGAGCATTATTCACAATAGCCAGAATCTGGAAACAACCAGAATGCCCGAGAATCGATGACTGGATAAAAAGCTTTGGTACATTTACACAATGGAAACTATGCAACTGTTAGGAAAACTGAAGTTATGAAATTTGCCTATCAATGGATGGACATGGAGAAGACCACGTTGAGTGAAATTAGCCAGAAGGAGAGAAACAGATATAGAATGATTGCATTTATTTGCATGACATAAATATATATGTACATATTATGATACCAATATTCAAGATCAAGTGAAACATGTATCAGGAGGTCTTGTCAAAAATGGAACTTATCTCTAACTTGTGGGAGTCAGAGGCTAGGTAAGATAGAGAATGGAATAGTGTGCTAACAATTGTGAGAAGTACTAATACCGACCTAGAGCTGAGCATTAAATACAGGCCAAAGGGTAACATGACATCTCTTTTATGTATTTTCTGTAATCCAAATCTGGAAGGGAGGAAAAAGACAAAGAGATAGAGAGAAAGGTAAAGAAATAAAGAACCTGTCATGGAGGTGGGCTGTGGGAGGGGAAAGGTGATTGGTGACATTGGTCGTGGGAGATGGGCACTGGTGGAGTGATGAATGCTGGAACACGTATGACAGAACGAAACCCAAATATGAACATCTTTGTAATTTTATATCTCATGGCGTTTTAATAAAATATTTAAAAATTAAAAAATCTAAAAAAAAAAAAATAAAAAATAAAAGCAGCAATTTCAATTCCAAAGTGGTATTACATATTGCTCCAGGATCCCAAGTCCTTTCTGGACCCAAGGCACAATTTGCAAGAAATTGTTTCTCTGATTATATGACTTGGCAATGTCTGATTATAATGCACTATAGTTGCACTGTCCATAATTAGTGAAAGTCAATTTGCCATAGTTTAAATTAATCCATGCTTCTGGCACAGTCTGAAGAAGTTCTTCTGATACAGCAATGTGGTGATTACACGAATGAGTCTATGATAAGCAAGGATCAGGAAACTCTTTGAATGATCAGGGACACTGAAGCAGGTATCAGAAACATTGGATTAGGTATGAGGAACACTAGAAAAAAATTGTCTGGAGCACTGGAACAGGTATCTGGGACAGTGGTACATGTACCTTTGCAAAGGGAACTGAAGCATTAATGTCCTGTGGGTCAGAGGCATAGAGATGAGACTCCAGAAACACGTTGTATATTCATTAATATTTTTAATGGTCACCAACTACAGGTTCAGCAACTCTCAGCATGGCAACTGACTGACCCCAGCTAACTGAACAGAGCTGATTGACCTCTGCTGACTGACTTGAGCTGAATGACCGCATGCACAACGACCCCAACTCTCTTATCCCCTAGTCTCAAAGGGCAATACAGCTTAAAGTTTGCATGGTTTACATGACAAAGACAGTTCACGTTCATTGCATAGGACTTAGGAATATTAGGAAGGAGACAACCAGGAACCGAAATTCTGCAGGGAGTGCTATCAAGGTAAAATGAGATGAACAAAAGAACGCATTACAGTTGCTAATGCAGCCTTCCAGACTATCCCATGATGGCAAACATGTCAGACAGAAGAACAACAAACACCTCTTTTCTGCCTAACTTTAAGCATTGTCCATTAGGCTCCATCTTGGGCTAGTTTTAGCAAACAAGGACATGTGAAGAGAAATGACCTAGAAAAACCTTGTCTGTGTAACTGCAGCAGTCTCACTAGGGAATTCTATATATATTCTCTATTGGGAGACAGTCTGCCAGAATACCCTGTGTATCTTTTAACAGGCAGTATTCATCAGGCCTTCCTTCACAAATCCGTACATCTACCTTCTGCCAACAGGGAACACTGGTACTGGTAATCATACATGTAAATTAATCTTTGGTGAAACAAAAACACCAAGATTAACCACAAGTATAACTTATTAGAACTTTGTCATGGATCCAAGATCATAAAGAAACTCAAACACCATATGAAACGAAACATTAGGAAAAACTTATTTGCAAATTTTTACATTTTAGTTGTGAGCACTGTATTATGAATCTGAGTGTCGTGCACTGCAGCAGGCATCTTCCAGAGCCCAATATCTGATCCTTAAAAGAATTAAGGAGAATCATTAGAAAGCTTTTTTTTCATTGATTTGTCAAACTCTTTTGGAATGAGCACTGTGATGTGAATCCAAAGCTTTTGGACATCATGAAGGAATTCATGTAGCAGTCAAGTTCTTTTGTATATATTTCTGTGAATAAAAACCTTTAGAAATCTTTTTCATTAATTGTTGGCCAATCTAGTCATGGAGAGTAAATGGGGCCTCTGGAAATATTTCATTTTTCATGAACATTTTTCCATTGAGATTCAGCTGTAGACCTATCTTTCCACATCCTTGGTTGTAGTCAGTCAGCATTTGTGCCACTTGGCTAATGTTTGGTGTTATTAGAACAATGTCATCAGCGAAGCATAGGTAGTATAGTTGCTGACCATAAATCTTCACTCCCAGTCCTTCGCATTGAAATTGTCGCATGACATTCCAGAGGGTGGCACTGAAGAGTTTTGGTGAAAAGGTATCACCCTGATAAACCCCTTCTTTGACATCAATAATCACTTCCTTGAGGAATGGTGAGAACCTGGTGGTGAATCCATAATACATCTCATGACAGATTTTGGTACATTGGATATGATCGTCCCCTTTAGCTAGGGCTTCGATGAATGCTTCAGTCTCAACATAATCAAAGACATTCTTTAAATCAATGAACATGAGACAGAGAGGTATCTTGAAATCCCTACAAACCTCAATGAACTTGGTTACCAGGTGGATATGGTCGATTGTGCTGAATCCTTTTCAGAAGTCACCTTGCTTGCGTGGTGTCCTTCATTTAATGTTCTGCACCATGTCTCGAGTGAACACATTGTTTAAATGGACAACAGGCAAATAGGGCAGTAGTTGCCAATCTTGTGGATGTGTCCCATCTTGAACAGTGAATAGAACTTTTTGCTGGTTTTCCATTGGGAGAGCAGCTTGCATTCAGACAGGTAGTGTGTGAAGAGCTGAGCTAGTGTATTGACTAGTTCGAATGGCAGATTCTTCAGGTGTTCGGGTTTGACTGTCTGGGCCAGGTGCTGTTCACTTCTTTACAGATGAAATGGCATTTTGGATTCAGAGGGAGAATGTTGGGAATGACATATCCCCATCCATGCTCAATAGAACAAACAACTCTGAATGCAGCAGTTCTGTATACCTAGGTTGAAACTTAACATGAGGAGTGACCTAAAACCTGAGCACGGGAGGAAGAGAGCGGCATGGTACATCATCAAGAGCATCGAAGAAATACCTAAAATGACAAAGAAACTCTGGCTCTGAGCACAATTCTTCAAGTCCACAATTCTCCATGCATTAATATACAACTCAGGACCTGGGCCCCATCAAAGCAGGATGATAATGCTATTCAGGTCTCCCAAAGAGGAATCGAAAGTCCTATGTTTGGAATATCATGCCTCACTCAAGTGAGAGAAGGCAAACAGAGTTCTGACCTCCGTTGATGATCAAGAGACAGAGATGCTGTCTGGTTTGCCTAGGCATTGAAAATAAGTTGGGATGGACATGTAATGCAATTTGGAGATGACCACTGGACTAGAACAATTACTGACTGGATCCCACAGGACGTCAAAAGATTACATGGCTGCCCACCTACCAGTTGGACAGTCTTCTTCCTCAATACCCTGAACAAATGGTTTGGACTCTTCCAATTCCTGAAGTGGGAAGATGCCATTGGGCTACACTGGCACGTGATATGGTCAAATGGAGATGTTACTGTTGCCCACTCACGCAAATCGATGAATAACAGGATGTCAAGTGACCAAGTGTAGTGATTATCTAGGCGTTGAGCACTAGATGTGCTCAAACATTTCTCCTTTTTTTCATGTGCCCACCTTTTCTCTTTTTTTCTGTTTTAACCTGTAGCAACACTTTCATTAATGCAAAAAATCTTAGTACAGAGAAATACACATGGGAGTCCATTTTTCTTCAAAGAAAGCATTAGAAATCTTCATTAGTCCATTCATGTATGCATCTATCGCTTGTATCATGTGTCTTCCTGCCATTCACTGATTTACTCCAGCGGCACCTGTCAAATTTTGATTCCTGAAGTCCAAAGGCATCTGTTCAAACTAAGAAGAACAAAAGCCTCAAACTGTTGTCCAAGTCATGGAAATGAGGTCTATTTTTGTTACTGTTTTTAGCATATCAAATATGTCATGGGTAGCTTGCCGGGCTGTGCCTTGCAGTCCTGAACACAAACACCTTAAAGAATTCTTTCATGATACCTACTCCTTGAGTAAGGTCACGTCTATTCAGGTCCTCTTTTACCTTTAAAGTGACTCAATGGCAGCAAGGAAACATCAAACACTTCAACAATAAACATTTATTCAAAGATACCTTTTTCCAAATTGCTTAAGTTTTAAGGTGTGTAAAATTTTTAACTATTTTGTTGTTTAAAGAAAGAAAGGGTTTATTGCCAGCTAAAACACCAACAGGCTGCAAGACAAGATTATTAAAGATGAACCAAGATCAACAGCATTATGGTGATCTTTCTCCCAGGTTATTTTATATATTGAATCCCACCAAAAGTCATGCCATCTTCATATTAAAGATGAACCAAGATCAACAGGCAATAAAAAATATCTGCATTAAAATGAACCAAGATCGGGAGGCTAAAACAGCAATTTGCAACTTAAAAATATGGCTTTATATAGAAAGAATGCGGCATTTTCTGACTCTTGGAGAACATGGGTCTTGATGGGTGACACTCCCTAATTTAGCATCAGCTAGATTTAGCTTGCAGTCCATCCCAGTCCTGCTAGGGAGTTTTTGAATCAGCTCTGGCATATATGTACCCAAAAAGCGTACCAAAATATTGGTATCTCAAAAGCATCAATGGCATAGCTTCAACTCTCGATATCCCAGCCCATGATGTTTTGGTGGGATTAAATGTATAAAATAACCTGGGAGAAAGCAAAAGTGTCCTTTTCTCATATTGAGGTCCCCTGATTTCTGTACCTCCTCGCCATTCTATACTGGGCATTAATAGGTGAAGACAGCCACTTTGGCCTACATGTGCCAGGAAAAGCAAGAAACCCAAGTCCAGGGTTTTTCTGTTCTTTCATTGTATATCAGAACCTGTGATGTAAATGCTGTTAAAATGTACCATTCCTCAATTTTCCTTCATTCCCCATCTGCTTTGGAAGTAAAAAGGAAACTCATTTCCTGGTATTGTTGGGGTCCTTAGCAACTCCTTTAGAGCAAAAGAGAAGCACATTAAGCAAAGAATAAATAGAAGATTAAGAAAGCAAAGAAAGAGCAGTGGGAAATAAAACTGACAAATCAACACAAAGAGAACCAGTACAAAAAAGCTTGAGAATACTTTCTGGAGAATTTTCCTTAAGCAGTAAGAAAACAGGTACTGGGGAATAGCTATTATCAATAAAAAAAGAGTAAAAGAGATAGCATAGAAGAAGAGAATATAAAAGAAGAAAAGGAGATGAAGAAGGAGGATCATGGGGATAAGAGGAAGAGGAAAAGGAGAAGGAAAAAGAGGAAGTGCAGGAGGAGTAGGAGGAGAGGGAGAGAAGGAGAAGGAGAAGAGGAGAAGTTGGAGAAAGAAGGAGAAGGAGGATCAAAAGGAGGAGAATGAGAAGGAGAGAAGAAGAAGAGAAGAAGAAGAAGAGGAGGAGGAAAAAAGAAGTAGAAGAATAGGAAGAAGAAGAGGAAGAAGAAGAACAAAAAACAAGAAGAAGAAGAAGAAGAAGAAGAAGAAGAAGAAGAAGAAGAAGAAGAAGAAGAAGAAGAAGAAGAAGAAGAAGAAGAAGAAGAAGAAGAAGAAAAGAAGAAGAAGGAAAACGTGTTTTCTGTTTAAATTCAAGCAGCGTTCATTAGACTTGTTCTTGGGCTAATACAGCCAACAAGGACATGTGCAGAGAAATGACCTATGAGAGTAGTACGTTTAACTACAGCAAGAGAATAGACTCAGTAGGGAATTCCATATACTAATTCTATTGAGATACCGTTGGCCAGAAAACCCTTTGTATCTCTTAACAAGCAGCATGCATCAGACCCTCCTTTCATATCCTTAGAACTAATTTCTGCCAACATCTCCCTTTTTAGGCTATAATTTCACCAAACATAACAAACTGAGAAAACTGTTGAAGAAGTTTTCTCAGAAGAAGGAGAAGGAGAAGGAGAAGAAGAAGGACAAGGAAAAGAACAAGAACAAGAAGAATAGAAAGAGTGGAGTAGGTAAAAGAAGAGAAATAACAGAAAACAGAAGGAAAGCAATTTGTAGATGAGATGGAGTTAAGAATTTAAAGTGAAATGGGCAGCATTAAAAATGAGACAATATATTATAAGAAAAGTTGACTAGATGAGAATCTATCAGGTTATGCTGCACAATCTATATCAAAGGAAATGCATAAATTAAAGAAGAAAAAAGTAGAGAAAGAAATCTAGGGAGGAGGAGAAGAAACAGAAGAAGAATAACATGATGATGATGCTAATGATGATTATCAAGAAAAGCAGGAATTGGAGGCAGTTGAGAAGTAGAAATGAAAAAGGAAGATGTAGAAGAGGAAAAAGTTGAATCGGAATGTCCTATTGAGAATAAGGGAAGAGATGAGACTCCAGGAACAACATATTTCCATTATTGTTTTCAATAATCACCAGCCGGAGAGGCAGTAGCTCTCATTTAGCAGCAGGTTGGCCACTTAAACAAGAACTCTGACTCCCTTATATCACACCTTTTTAAGGGGAATACAACTTAGAGTTAAGTTCACATAGTTTTCACTACAAAAGCATTTCACATTCTTTGCATAAGATTTAAGGATGACAGGAAGGAGACAACTAGGAGCTACAAACCTGAAGAGATTGCAATCTAGGTGAGGTGAGATAGCTAGAGTATGCAACAGTTTGTTGACTCAGCCTTCCTGACTAGCCCCAGTTGTTTGTCAGAATTTTAATTTACAATAAAACAAGATAAACATGTTTTCTGTTTCAATTCAAGCAGTGTTCGTTAGACTCGATCTTAGGCTAATACATCCAACAAAGAAATGTGCAGAGAAATGACCTCTGAGAGCAGTATCTGTGTAACGACAGCGAGAGAATAGACTCAGTACTGTATTCCACATACTAATTCTAGTGAGATACCGTTGGCCAGAAAACCCTATGTATCTCTTAACAGGCAGTATGCATCAGACATTTCTTTCATATAATTAGAACTAATTTCTGCCGACATCTCCCTTTTTAGGCTATCATTTGACCAACCCTAACAAACTGAGAAAACTGTTGAACCTTAGCCTTTTTCTTACACTGCTTGAACTTACAATATAAGATTAGACCAAGGACAGCTATAAGCAAGACAAGAGCTCCCAAACCTGCAGCTCATCCTATAAGACCCTTTATGCGAGTAGTCAGTTAAGAGAGCAAATGCCATATGAAAAATCCTGCCCAAAGGAGGCAGAAGGAAGATCAGAAAGATGATGATGATGATACAGGTGGGCCTTACAGTTTGTTAATGTGAGGCCGGGAGGAGAGAGATGGTCACTTTCTTCTGCCAGCCTCCTCTGCTACCCGGCACCCACTGGGCAGGCTAAGGACTGATAAAGTCTGTAATGAGCCCCTGAACATTGCTCTTTACAGGAAAGGAAAGTCAGTCCTAGGTCTTACCCAGGCTTTCTTCAGGGTTCTTGTCTTCTTTGCAGGAAAAGAATTGTCAGGATTCAACTTGCAGTTAAGTCAAACAGTTTCATTATGGAGGTTTTAGGAAAGGGAAGGAGTAGGGAAAGTAAGACAGAAAGAGTACACATCTCAAGAGGGGAGATCCGGGCAACACAAGTGCTCCAGCACCACATGTGCTCGGCCATCTGGAATCAGAGCACGTGTGTCTATGTAGCATGTGCATGCATTCCTTTGGTCAGGATAGCTTTTATAGTTTACTCCCCAAGTTACTCCCATATGGGGTTTCAACCTAGGTTGCTAGGGTCGTTTCCAAGGGGAGTAGATTTTGGAAATGGTCTTCTTTGAAAATCTCCTTTTTTAGAACTCTGTTCCTGCTGGATATTCTGTCCTGCAATCTAACAAGATTAGGGGCTGGGCTGAGACAGGTTGGTAGAGATTCCTTAGGGTTTACTGAGAGTCTTATCAAGTCTTAGTTCCAGCATACAAACAGGCTATCTGGACAGACTTAGGGTAAAATTTCAGTACCTTGGAGAACCCCTGTATGCCTGTCTACATCAATTTGAAAAAGTATCATGAATCTTGCTTGCAATACTACAATTTTAGCTGAACTATTTTTTGTTTTTTTTCCTTTGTTAATTAATATTTTATTATACCACCGTGAGATATACAATTACAACTTTGTTCATGTTTGGGGGTTTTGGTCCCATAGTGTTCCAGCACCCAGCTCTCCACCAGTGCCCATTTCCCATCACTAATGTCCCCAATTCCCTCCCCGCTTCCATAGCCTGCCTTGAGGGCAGGTTCATTATCTCTTTTCTCTCTCCCTCTCTCTCTTTTCCTTCTCTTACCTATTGTGGATTGCAATACATACACTTGAAGGACATCATGTGCATTTGTGCCTGTACTTAATGCTCATGAACTATTTTTATGAGCTAACAAATGTTTTCCAAATTATTCCAAGGAATCAAACACTAAATCCAAAGATTCCTGGAAACAAAAGAAAATGAAGACACCAAGTATAAGAAATTTGGGGACACAGCAAAAGTCATGTTAAGAGGAATGTTTATAGTTCGACAAGCATTCAACAGGAGAGATAAAAGGGCCCACATGAATGACCTGACTACACAGCTGGACACAGTAGAAATAGAACACAAAAAGGAGCAGACAACCACGCCAGCCAGAAAGAAGGAAATAATAGAACTGAAAGAGGAAATCACTGAGTTGGAAAACCAAAACACAATCCAAAATATTAGTGAAACCATGAGCTGATTCTTTGAAAAAATAAACAAGATCAAAAAAGACTGGCAAGACTTGTAAGAACAGGGAAAGAGAGAACCGAAAAAACAGAATCAGATATAAAAATGGTAAGTCATTCTCAACATCCAGAATCCATATCTCCTCAGAGATCATTCCAAGAGAAATCCTGATCATCCCCCTTTAAGTTTCATCAGTAAATTCTCGAGATGAGAGCCTTCTACTGAGACAATACCACCTACACGGTAAGCCTGGCAAGGTACCCGTGTTTTATTTACTTGTTATGCCAAAAACTAGTCACCATTACCAACTTCAGTTCCATGAACTGAAGAATGGTTTGGGGCTCCTCCTGTCCCAGGAGCAAGCAGATGGTCTTGGGTGACACTTGCTTGTGACAGGACTAATGAAGATGTTATTAGTGCCCACTCGAGCAAATCGATGAACAATGGGAAGACAGTGATACAGTGAACATCACAACAGAAACCACAGAAATCCAAACGATCATCAGAGTTTACATTGAGACTCTGTGTGCCATGAAACACGAGAATAGGAGAAATGGACAAATTCCTGAAGTCCGATAACCTGCATGGCTGAAGCAAGAGGATCTACAACACCTGAATAAGCACAACAGTATAGAGGAAATTGAAATAGTAATTAAAAGTCTGCCCAAACAACAAAGCACAGGTCCAGATGGAATCACTAGTGAATTCTACCAAACCTTCAAGGAGGACCTACGGCCAGCCATTTTCAGGCTCTCCGAGGAAATAGAAGAAACACCAGCCTGCTTCCTTTATCTTTCTGGGGGCTCTCTTTTTATCAGCTCACACCATTATTGGGAGTTGTTTCTTTGTCTCTTCTCTACAGGGCCTTTACACATGGTGGTCGCCATCTTGGCCTACTCATGGCTGTGGTTCTAGCCGGGAATCCTAAGCACCTGGTTTTTCCTATTGCTGATTTGTATGCCTGAATCTGTGATAAGTAAAGTCTTTTAAAACAGCATTGGAATCCTGAGTCTTCATCCCTTCCCCGCTGCCTTGGAGGTAGAAAGGTATTGCAGGACACCTAAAAGCCTAGGCCTCTGCATCTACCCTGGAATGCCTCCTGCCAGTCACTTCAATGTACACTTATAAATATAGTTTGATACAATATATATAATATGAGTATATCCATACATCCTTCAATAAGATACACATTAAATAACATGTCAAATGTCTGGGTAAATGTGGGTATCAAAGCATTGCTCAAGCTCCTCAGAGATAACTTTTCACGTAATATCTTTTGAGTTGGATTGATGTCACATTTTATAAATGTTATTATTTCATCTACTAACTTCAGTTATTACATTACATTACAGCTTCTAGACTAACCTTCACGACTTCCAGACTAACTGTTAAATTATATACAGGAAATAAAAGTATGATCTTTATTAAACACTTAATGTTCATACCAACGTTTCTTCAGATAATTGGTGACATAACAATTACTTAGATTTTGCAGCTTGGGAGACAACGACCTGGATGATCAGGAAGAGCAACACTGGTGTTTACAAAATTGATATCTCTAATATCCCTTCAATGCTGTCCACGACAGATTTTTATCTCTCAGTCTTATTTTTATTTCATTCCTTGTGATTCAATGTCATAGGATGGGCATTGAGGCTCATTCAATTCCCTTTCAAGTATCACCCACAAGGATTAAGGTTTTAGAATTTTGGTTGAAAATGAATATAAACCTCACGCATTGGTAGAGGAGCACACAGGTTGTTGTCTCAGTATCTGTATTGTTAGCATAATGTCTAAAAGTAATTAATGAGTTAGGAAAAAGTACAGTGTCTGCCATAGAAGATGACTGATGGAGACAAGTGGCTGGATGAATACTATGGCATTGGTGATGAACAATGTGCTCTGGTGGAAATATGTATGTTTGAATATTGTACAGTTGAAACCTAATCATGAATGGCTGTAATTGGACACATTATGTGATTCAATATAATAAAACAAAATATTAGAAAAGCCACTCATAGGATGTTTCACTGGAAAAATTATAGCTAGAATGTACTTTGTGATTGTTTTGTAATCTAGTGGTTCATAAAGAGAAAGGACTGATAAAGGATTTAGTAGAGTTGAGATTTGCTGAAGGATTATGCTGGAATTTTTTAGGATTTGTGAATATTGTACATATTTAGTACTTAAAAATGAACATCGGGGATTCCATCCTACTGTAAGTTATGGAATTAAACCTTTAAAGTTATTTATTCAAAAAGACTATAAAGAAAACTATCTAAAATATCTAATTAAAATATCCAGAGACTCACAGACATGGGGCAGAGCTGCTACTGGCTCTCCCTGTTCCAGCGCTCAAGAGGGGGCCCGGAGGGGATGGCAGACACTAGCCCTAGCCCGCCATCCCAGCAGAGGCACACAACAAGCCAGACGACCCCCTGGACTCCATGAGGGCCTCCATTTTCCAATCTGGACTTCCCCCACATCAGAACACCACCTAGCAGACAAGCCTATCAAGCCCTGCTCATTGAGATCCACCCTGAGGGATTCTTTTTTTAAATCCGGCCTTGGGATGCTCACAACAAGCCAGAAGATGCCCCTTCCACTCCATGAGGGCCTCCATTTTCCACATCCGGAATACCCCCTCGTCAGAACTGGATCCAGCAGACCAGCCTATCACAGCCCGCCTCTCGCGGCAGATTTTGGCCACGCAGTTCATCAATAAATGCTGGATTTAGAGATGACTACAAGTACATGCTCCCGCACGGCAGAGCCTGGCAAGCTACCCGTGTCGTATTTGTTATGTCAAATACCAGTAACAATTATAGACCTTCTTCCATGACCTGATAGAATCGTTTGAGGCTCTTTATGTTCCTGGAGCTAGCATGTGCAGTTAGGCTCTAGTTGATGAGACAGGACATATGGAGACGTTACTAGTGCCCGCTCAAGTAAATCAATAATGAATGGGAAGACAGTGATACAGTGATCTAATTAAGACTATATAAGAAAAAGACATCATGGAAAAATAAATATTCCTTGGAGGAAGGAAAAGTGAAATAAATTTCTAAAATTCTTGCGTTACTATGATACAGGGATTTTGGTTATCAGAGTGGTTCAATTGCAGAACAAGAGAGATTAAGTTTATGAAATTTTTTTTTACACTCATCTTTATGACAGCATAGGGTGAGAGCCACTGTGGTCCCCAACAGTCACAGGACAATTTTGTTTTACCTCCAAAGCCACTGGGGAATGAATGAAAATTCAGGAGTCCAGCAGAGTTCCAAAAGGCTTTGAATAGTAGCACAAACGATATTACCTCAATCCAATATAGTGGAAGACCTCTAACTCTGGTCAGAATGTAGACCATACACAAGAGCCCAGATCTGTTATCCAAGAGGACCCATGAGAGAGAGTCCCCTGCCCCCAAAGTGGATACCACCAGAGAGGAAACATTACCTCAAGCCAGTCCCTTATATACACAGAAGTAATCCTAAATTCAGAGAGGGGCCTGTCAACAAAGATAGTCTAAAGAGCTTTAGATAGTGGAAGAGTATAGAATGGTGTCAAACCCTAATACAGATCTAACCAAATGATTATGCCAAAGACTAATGCCTACTTCCATGATTATCTCTCAAGTGAAACACTGTAGAGTGAGATAGAGGGCTGGCATAAAGTAATACATCTTAATTTCATGGGCTTCATGTAATCTGGAGGTATCCACAAGGTCCATCTTATTTATTGTCTGCACCAAGGTGATTTCTAGTATCTTGTTCTCTGTATATAAAGGGTCATAGTCAAGTGCTTGAGGGAAACTAGGATGATCCTGCCTATATTTTAATAGATAGTCTCAACATAGCTTATGGTATTAATCTCCTGGTAAATTCCAACTGTCCCGCGCTGGGACAATTGGTCCAAAGAGGAGCTGCCTCACCCCTTCATTGTTTACACAGAAGAGAGATCTCATTACATTAACCCTGGATTAAAAACATGTAAATAGATTAAACTCTGAGTGAATAAATGAAATAGCTTAAACAAGAAAGCTCCCAGGCAAATTAGGTCTCCACCCAACAGAATAGTAATCATAGTTATAAGGCAGCCAAATACTATCTTCAGGGGCAGTGTTTGTTATGCTTTGATATGTAAGATTTTTACTTTGCAACGTAGGTGTGCTACTGGGGATGCCGTTGGGGTCCCCAACAGTATGAGCACAGAAGCTTTCTTCTACCTCCATGGCCACCTGGGGAATGGATGACAACTCAGGAGTCCTGCACAGTTCCAAAAACGCTTTTAAAAGTGAAAAAGCTCTACTACCACAATCCAATATAATGAAGAACTCTAGCCCTTCTCAGAACTTGACCATACAAGCGAGCCCAAGTCTCCCACCAAAGAGAGAGGATCTCACCTAATGAGTCTACCCAAAGAAGGAGCAGGAAAAAATGGGCAGGGGCCTCAAGTCAGTCCCCTTCTATGCATCAAAGTAATCCTACATAGGACAGGGAGTTAACTGTGAACAAAGAACCCTAAACAGCTTGTAGAAGGGTGGTGCCACACCCTATCATAGTTATAAACAAAGGAGTATGCCAAGGACTAATCCTTTCTTCTGAGATTATCTCATATGTAAAACACTGAACAAGAACTCTACCCAGCTGAAGAGCTGATCACAACCCAGCTCATTGAGACCCACTCTGATGCAGCCTTTTTCAAGACTGACCCAGGTATGCTCATCCAGAGACTCAAGACATGGGGCAGAGCTGGTACTTGCTCTCCCTGTGTCCAGCTGCTCACGAGGCACCCATGAGAGTTGGTAGGTTCTAGCTCTGGCCTGCCACCTCCACAGAGCCTCGCAAGAAGTCAAATGACCCCCACTCCATAAGGGCTGCAATTTCCACATCCGGACTCCCAACTCATCAGAAGTCCACTGAGCAGAAGAGCTGATCATAGCCTGCCTCATTGATCCCCCAACCTGCAGCAGACTATTTCAACTATGGCCAAGGTATGCTGATCCAGAGACTCACAGTAATTGATCAGAGCTGCTACCTGCTCTCCCTGTGACCAGCTGTTCACGAGGCGCCCTGCAGGTATGGAGGTTCTAGCCCTTGCCTGCCACCACAGCAGAGCCTCACAAGAAGCCAGACCACTCCCCACTCCATGAGGGTAGCCATTTTTCACATCTAGACTCCCCTCTCCTCAGAACTCCACCCAGCAGAACTGATCATAAGCCCAACTTTGTTCATACATAAATGCTGGAAATCAGAGGTGACCAAAGATTATGGCACCCCGCAGGACAGAGCCAAGCAAACTATCTGTGTCGTGTTTGTAAACTTCAAATCCTTTGTGTTTACTCATCCATTTCCCCTGCTTTTGAAGAATTGTTTTATTCTAAATGCCTGTCCATTAAAATTGGACATTCATTATAATATTAATCAAAGTCTATGAATCACCGTTCCAAATGCTTTGCTGCCCTGTCCCGCTAACCCAGCAGAGCCGCACAACAAGCCAGATGACTCCCCCACTCCATCTGGCCGCCATTTTCCAGATCCGGACTACCCTCTCATCAGAACTCCACCCAGCGACAGCCTATCACAGCCCTTCTCAATGAGTTCCACCCTGCAGCAGTTTTGCTTTTTCAATCTGGCCCAGGTATGCTGAAACAGAGATTTGCAGACATGGTGCAGAGCTGCTACTTGCTCTCCCTGTGCCCAGCCGCTCACGAGGTGCCTGGGAGGGATGGTGGGGTCTAGGACTGGTCCGTCTCCCTAGCAGAGCCGCACAACCAGCCAGATGACCCCCCCACACCATTGGGCAGTCATTTTCCACATCCGGACTTCCCTCTCGTCAGAACTCCACGCAGCGACAGCATATCACAGACTGTCTTGCGTGGAACAAAGCGGCCGCACACTTCATCTATAAATGCTATATTTAGAGGGGACTACAACGGTATTCGCTATCATCAGAACTCCACCCAGGGACAGCCCATAACAGCTCATATCCAGGAGTTCCACCGTGCAACAGTTTTTTTTTTTTCAATCCGCCCAAGTATTCTGAACCAGAGACATACAGACATGGGGCTGAGCTGCTACTTCCTCTCCCTATGCCAGCCGCTCACAAGGCACCCAGGAGGCATGGCCAGATCTAGCCTTGACCTGCCACTCCAGCAGAGCCACACAAGCCAGATGAACCCCCACTCCATAAGGCCGTCATTTTCCACATCAGGCCTTCCCTCTCATCAGAACTCCACCCTGGGACAGCCTATCACAGCCCGTCTCAATGAGTTCCACACTGCAGCTGTGTTTTTTTTTTCAATCTGGCCCAGGTATGCTGAACCAGAGACTTACTGAAATGGGGCAGAGCTCCTACTTGCTCTCCCTGTGCCCACACTCTAACGAGGCGCCCGGGAGGAATGGGAGGAATGGCGAGTTCTAGCCCTGGCCCACCACCCCAGCCAAGCCGCACAAGCCAGATGACTCCCCCACTCCATAGGGCTGCCATTTTCCTCATCCGGACATCCCTCTTGTCAGAACTCCACCCAGCGACAGCATATCACAGCCTGACTCGCGAGGACCAAAGCGGCCGCGCCTCATCTATAAATGCTATATTTAGAGGGGACTACAAGGGTATGCCACCTGCATGGCAAGCCAGCAAGCTGCCCTGCTTTATTTAATATACCATATACCACTAACAATAATATTAGTTCATTCCAATAAGCTAATATAAAAAATCAATGGGAGGAGAGTAATAGTGATAGTGATATTAAGAGGAATTAATAAGCAAAATGAAGTAAATGTATATATGCCAATTTACTGTTGACATAAGACACACGTGTATATTTGGCTACCATGTCCTCATTCCCTCAAAACTGCAGAATTTAGTATTCTTCCTGTAGTGGATCAGTTGGTGTGTGGAAGATACTCATATATTGGCAATAACTGATGCTTAGAAAATTGAAAATAGTCAATAGCTGTATCAGCTACCATTGGAGGCATTTGGTACCTTGTGTTGCTTATTGACTGCAGGTTGGGAGAAGGAAGCTCACTGTAAGAGAGTTGAGTGTCCTGTGAGGAAAAATTGATGTTGCATCAAGATTCCAGAACAGTTTTTCCATAATGGACATATTATGGGGCACTGACCAATAAAAGTTATAGTTTTAACAAAATTCACATTCAAGCTACTTGTTGAACTGTAAGTATATGGAGCATGCACACTAGAAATTCACTTGGTTAAAAAATAGCATGTCCATCTGCAACATTTCATCTTGCTGAGACAATTAAATTTGAAAGAGGATGAAATGCAACTCTTACTGGGACGTTTGTATTAACAGTTTTTTGACTAGTAGATATCTCTAGTGGGGGGCACATTCAGATTTGGAGACCCTGAGAGTAAATCATGCTCATGATTTTCAGCTGCCAATCCTGGGTTATGTTTATTCACATTTCTCCTGTCTTCAAAAGACTCCCTGCTGGAATTCTTGATCTATTAAAGATCCTGGAGAAGCAGTTTTTATCCTGATTCTTATTTTCAGTTTGACTAAAAGTTGAGGACAGTCCCGTTGACAATTTGCATTGTGGTAATACAGTATCTGAAGCCAAAGAAGGTAAATTTAATTTTTAAGCTCAGATAAGAATGTGACATCTTAATGAAAATAGTCACAAAACTCTATAACTTACTGTAATCAATAAAGTTATATTATGACTTTAAATTTTGATTTGTATATTTCTATATACTATAAGCTATAAACAAAACGTTTTGCATATATTTTAGTGATAATGATTAGAGAACTCCACAAGAAGTTCAGTAACTTTAGTGGAGTTCACAGAAAGTGAATAGAAATGGCCTGAAAATTTAATTATCCTAAATATTCCGTGAACTAATCCTCTTCAGGTACTTTGAGTTTCTGCTTTAATATTCCTCTCAAATTCTTTATTAACTACAAATGGAATATTAGAAAGTAACAGTAAAGATACACACTATGGAATGTTGAATAAAAAACTGAAATACCTTGCTTAAAACGAGAGCTTCTCTTTCCTCTGCCAGAAATTCAGCTAGAGATGCTGATCTTTGAACACATGTGGCAGTTTACTAAAACCATAAAAGTTCAGCTGTCTAACCAAACTTGTCATACTTCTGGTTGCATATATTCTGAAAGGGGTATTGATTTCCAAAACTTCTTTCTTAAATAGCTCTTCATCAATCACTATAAAAGTCCCAGGTTCATCTCACCAAACAGACTTAAATTGACTGCTTCCAACTATTTTCCAAAGTTTTCTTGGGAAGGTGGAGGAAAGAAGATCTTCCTCTTCATCTGGTTCAGAGACACAAAATGTGTGTTGTGGTCTTTTTGTCAGGAATTGCTTATACAAGGCTTTAAAAGTATTTTCTTCTACCATAGATCTTAAATCTGATTCCTGGGTCGATGTGTTTCCCCACAGAGAAACTCTTTAGTACATTTCTGGACCACTTGGTCCATCCTTAGGAGAGATAACTTGAGTTCCTGAAGTCACATGAGTCATCTTAAATAAAGGTTTCTTTGACCAGCTGCATGAACAGCATAGTTTTGAGGACTATAGCTTCAATGTCCAAACGTTGCTTTGGCAAACCTCCACAGATGAGTTGATGTAGATCGTCACAATGGTTTTCAAGCCTGTCACCTCTGATATCAATACATGACTTTGGCCTTCTAGCAATGAGTGGATAGTTTTGAGCCCAATATTTTCTACTCAATTTATAAATTGAATTTATTTAGTCTATTAAAAATAACACTTTTTCAGACTATTCTAAGAGTAAATCCTATTACTTTGGAATTTTAAATTCCCATGTAGCATTTATTAAAAAAAAGGTTATAGTTTATCTTGTAGTCCAATAGATCATCAAAGAACATACACAGCACCCCAACATATGGAAATACATGATACCCAAAGTATGATTAGATTATAATCTCAGAAATGAATCCATGATGAGCACATTTCAGAAATTAATTATCTGCTAATCTTGTAGATAAATCAGGGGTATGATTGTCCAACTGTGTCGAGGAGCCCTTGGGGTACCAGGCAGTATCATGACTGAAGTTCTCTTCTATCTCAGAGTCAGCCAGGGGAAATGGAAGAAAACTCACGAGTCCGGCGCAGTTCCAAAAAGACTTTTCATCGTACAAATGCCCTACCACTGCAATCAAATATAGTGAAAGAACTCTAGCTCTGTTCAGAACTTAGACCATAGGAGAGAATCCAAGAATCCCACCAAAGAGAGTTTCACGCTCAAAAGCAGTCCTACCCAAAAGAAAGGGAAAAGGAGAAAAGGGGAAGGAGCCTCAAGTGTGTCCCCTTACATACACAAAAGCGATCCTATCTATGTTCTGGGAGGGCCTGTCAACAAAGAACCCTAAACAGCTTGTAGAAGGGTGGTTCCACATCCTATTTCAGGTATAAACAAACAATTAATGCAAGAACTATTCCCTTCTTCCCAGATTATCTTTAATGTAAAACAATCGGGAGGGAGAGAGGGCTGATATAAAGTAATACACCTTAATTTCAAGGGCTTCATGTATCTAGATGGTACCCACAAGGTTCTTCTATTTATTATCTTCACCTGGGTGATTTCTGAGTATCTTCTTCTCTGTATACTGAAAGTATCACACTCGCCTGAGTGAGGGCAAATAGTAGGAGCCTTCCTACAATATTAAAGATAGTCTCAATTTAGTCATGGTGACAGTCTCCTGGTAAATTCAAATTGTTCCACGATGGGTGCAGTGGGTATAAAGAGGAGCTGTGTGCCCAATCTAGAAAATATAGAAGACTTAGTAGATGTAGAATAAGTCATAAGATATTCAGAGTCAAGGTGACTTCTGTAATGGCCACACCCTCTATCAGTGTTTACAAGAAGAGAGATCTCAGTAGAAAGAACATTGCCTTAAGAACATGTAAGAACAGTTTAGGCTGACAGTGGGTAAAACAGCAAAGCTCCCAAACAAGCTAAGCTTGTCATCCAACACAACTGTTTTATTTTTTTAATCTTTTATTATACTCTGTAAGACGTACAATTACAAAGGTGTTCATAATTGGTTCTTGGTAATACAGTATTCCAGAACCCATCCATCCACCAGTGCCCCATTTCCACCACCAATGTACCATACCCACTCCCACCCACCCCGAGGCTGCCTGAATAGCAGGTAGCCCCATTTCCTCTCTCTCTCTCTGTTTCTGCATCTCTCTCCCTCTTCTTTTACACATTGTGGCAAGCCCTGCATATATTTAGAGTTTATCAAAAAGTCTCTTTGTGTATATTCAGTGGGGAGTTTAAAACTACCATTACCGTTTCCCACATTTATTAAAACACTGGTACCTATTTACATATTATTCATATATGCAGTCATTCTGTATCTGTCCTTTTCCTTCCGACTAATTTCACTCAACATGATAGTCTCCATGTCCATCCATTTGCAGGTACATTTCATAACTTTATCTTTTTGGACAGCTGCATAGTATTCCATAGTGTAGATGAAACCACAGTTTCTTTAGCCACTCCTTGGTTCTTGGGCATTTAGGTTGTTTCCAGTTTCTACCTATTATGAATAGCGCAGAGATGAATAAAGTACAGATGGTGTCTCTGCTATGTGTTTTTCGGTCTCTCTGGTATATTCCCAGGAAATCTATTGCTGGATCAAATGGGAGCTCAATATTTAGATTTCGGAGGAATGCAAACACTATTTTCCATAAGGGCTGGAGCAGCTGGCACTCCCATCCACAGTAGATGAGAGTCCCTTTGTCCCCACACCAACGCCAGCACTGGTGGTTCTTGCAGTTTTGGATGTGTGCTGCTCTCTATAGTGTGAGATGTTACCTCATAGTTGTTTTGATTTGCATCTCCCTGATGATTAAAGATGAAGAGAACTTTTTCATATGCCTTTTGGCAATTTGACTTTCTTCTATTTGGAAGCTTCTCTTCATTTCTTCTCCCCATTTTTTGATGACGTTGGCTGTTTTTTTTTTTGTGAAGAACTATCAGTGCCTGATATATCCTGGATATTAACCCTTGTCATATGGGTATAGGGTGAATATTCTTTCCTACTCTGTGTGTTGTCTTTGTATCTTGGTCCCCATTTTGTTTGAGGTGCAGAAGCTTTTCAGTTATGTATAATCCCATTTGTTCATCTTTGCTTCCATTTGCTTGGTCAGTGGTGCGTCATCTTTAAAGGTACTTTTAGTTTCAAAGTCGTAGAGCATTTCTCCTATGTTTTCTTTGATGTACCTTAGAGATTCATGTCAGATGTTGAGATCTATAATCCATTTTTATCTGACTTTTGTTTATGGCATTAGAAGGAGGTCCAATTTTCATTTTTTTTCACACGTAGCTGCCCAGTTTTCCCCGCACCATTTGTTTAAGAGTGTTTCTTTGCTCCACTTAATATTTTTGCTCACTTATCAAAGATTAACTAGTTGTATATTTGAGAGTGTGTTTCAGGATATTCAGTTCTATTCCATAGTTCTATAAGTCTGTTTCTATACCAATACCACAGTGTCTTAATTACAATTGCTCTGTAGTAGAGCTTGAGGTTGGGGAAAGTGATACCTTCCATCTTGTATTTCCGAAGAATTGCTTTAGCTGTTTGTGGGGGTGTATTATTCCGTACAAATTTCAGGAGTGTTTGTTCAATTCCTTTGAAGAACATCATGGGTATCTTTAGAGGGACCACATTGAATCTGTAAAAAGCTCTAGGGAGTATTACCATTTTGGTAATGTTAATCCTTCCAATCCATGAGCAGGGAATATATCTCCATTTCCTCAGATCCTCTTTTATTTTCTGAAGTAACATTGTGTACTTTTCTTTGTAGAGATACTTTACATTCTTTGTCAAACTGATTCCTAAGTATTTGATTTTCTGCAGCACAATTGTGAATGGGATAGTTTCTTGAAAGTCCCTTCTTTTCTTTTTGCCTTTTGTATATAGGAAGGCCATTGACTTTTGGGTATTGATTTTGAACCCTGCCTCTCTCCTATAGGAATGTATTATTTATGGGAGCCCTTGGTAGAGAATATCAGGTTTTTCAGGTATAAAATCATGTCATCTGCTAATAGTGACTATTTGACTTCCTCCCTATCCGGATGCACTTAACGTCTTTTATTTCCCTGATTGCTCTGACAAGTACTTCCAGTACGATGGGGGACTAGATAAGGTTGCCCACACTCACAACTGTTTTATTTTTTTAATATGTAAATATGAGTTTTACAACTCCAAGCTTCATGGTTTAGTTTCAGTCATAATGTACCACTGCAACCATCCATCCACCAGTGCCCACTTCCCATCACCAATGTCTCCTTATTCCATCCCCTCTCCCTCAGCCTGCCTCTATGGAACCTTGCCTTTTCTATGTCTCTCCGTATTACTATCTTTCTTCTCTTACACATTGTGGCTTGGAATACCTATATTTAGAGGTTATCATGTATATCCTTCTTCCTATGTCCAATGCTCAGTTCTGGGCTGGTATTATCATTTCCAATGATTATTAACACACTGTTCCCTTCACCTTCTTACCTAATATATCACTCCCACATACTTGCGGTATATTGCACCCTCTGAAAAAATCTCTGATCCATATTTTGCCTGACCTTGGATATTGATATTCTCTTTTATATCGCACACATAAATTCCGTCATTCTGTACGTTACATTTTCCCTCTGGCAAATTTAAAACTGCATATTACTCTCCATGTCTATCCATTTATATGTAAATTTCACTACTTCATTTTCCTGATAGATGCTTAGTATTACATTGGGTAGCTGGATAAAGAATACCACATATTCTTTATCCAGACATCTTTCTTTTTTTTAACATTTTATTATACCACCTTAAGATATAAAATTACAACGTTGTTCACGATTAGGGGTTTCGGTCACACAGTGTTCCAGAACCCGGTCCTCCACCAGTGCCCCTCAACCACCACCCATGTCCCCAATTCCTTCTCCCCTCCCACGTCCTACCTAAGTGGCAGGTTCTTTATCTCCTCTCTCTCTCCCTCTCTCTCTCCTCCTTCTCCCACACATTATGGGTTAAACTACATATACTTAGAAGCCATCATTTGCATTTTTTGTCTGTATTTAATGCTCAGTTCTATGTTGGTATCAGACATTTTGACATTTATTCACACATATTTCCTTCTCTCTCTTACCTAACTTCCTGACTCCCACGCGCTTGTGGTAATTTCCACTTTTGGTAAGATCACCTGGTATATTTATGTCAAGCAAATAAGTGCAGTCATTCTATGTCTCTGTCTTTCCTTCTGACTAATTTCACTCAACATGATTCTTTCCATGTCCATCCATTTATAGGCAAATTTCATAACTTCATTTTTTCTGACAGCTGCATAGTATTCCACTGTGTAGATGTACCACAGTTTCTTTTATCCAGTCATCAGTTCTCGGCATACTGGTTGTTTCCTGGTTCTGGCTATAATGAATAGTGCTGCTATGAAAATAAAAAATGTGGATTCTGTTTCCGCTGTGTGTTTTTGGCTTCCCAGGGTATTTTCCCAGGAGTAGTATACTGGGTCAAAGGGGAGCTCAATTTCTAGTCTTTGGAGGAATGTCCATATTGTTTTCCAGAAAGGTTGTACAAGCCGACATTCCCACCAACAGTGTATGAGTCACCTTTTCCCGCAATCCTCGCAAGCACTTGTTGGCCTGATTCCATGAAGTAGGTTGAAGAAAATATAGGAAAAACCCTCCACGACATTGAAGCTAAAGACATCTTCAAAGGTGAAACACCATAAACAAAGAACTAGAAGAAAATATAAACATATGGGACTACATGAAACTGAAGAGCTTCTGCACCTGGAAAGAAACAGAGACCAAGATAGAAAGACATTCCACAGAATAGGAAAGAATATTCACCCAATACCCATCTGATAAGGGGTTAATATCCAGGATACATCAGGCACTGGTACAGCTATATAAGAAAAAAACAGCCAACCCCATTAGAAAATGGGGAGAAGAGATGAACAGAAACTTTGACAAGGAAGAAATCCGAATGGCCAAAAGGCTTATGAAAAAATGCTCTTCATCACTAATCATCAGAGAGATGCAAATCAAAACAACAATGAGATATCACCTCACACCACAGAGAATAGCCCATATCCAAAAGGGTAAACGCAACAGACGTCTTTTCTTGGCACTCTCGTTGTTTCCAGGGTCTGGCTATTCTGAATAAAGTTGCAATTGTCATAGAATTGTAGGTGGTGTTCCTGCTGTGTATTTAGGCCTCCCACTGTGTATTCAAGGAGTGGTATGGCTGTGTCTTTTCTGAACTCAATTTCTAATTTTTGGAGGAATGTCCATATTATTTTCCAATTATAGGAAAGATGATATAATTTCCCAAGTTTATAGGAAGGTTCATACTAGTTTGTCCTCAAGAAGGCTTGTGTGATCCTTTCTGTACATGAGAACAAGATACTCAGAATCATTCTGGCGCAGGTAATAAATAAGAAGGATCTTGTGGAGACCTCCAGATTACATGAAGCCCATGAAATTTTTTTTTTTTTGTATTTTATTATACCACCGTGAGATATACAAATAAAAAAGATATACAATTAAAAAGTTCATGTTTGGGTTTTGGTCATACAGTGTTTCAGCACCCGTCCCTCCACCAGTGCCCATCTCCCACCACCAACATCCCCGGTTCCCTCCCCCTTCCCCAGCCCTGCTCCATGGCAGGTTCTTTATTTCTTTCCCTTTCTCTCTCTTTCTCTTTTCCTTCCCTTCCAGACTATGGATTACAGAACATACATTAAAAGGTTGTCATTTGTATCCTTTTGCCTCTATTTAATGCTCAGTTCTAGGTTGGCATTAGTACCCTCGACTATTGTTAGCCCCCTGTTCCATTTTCTGTCTTACCTAAACTCTGACTCCCACACGTTTGTGATAATCTCCACCTTTGACAAGACCTCCTGATATATGTTTCACTTGACCTTGGATATTGGTATCATAATATGTACATATATATTTATGCCATGCAAATAAATGCAGTCATTCTGTTTCTGTCTCTCTCTCCTTCTGGCTAATTTCACTCAACATAATCTTCTCCATGTCCATCCATTTATAGGCAAATTTTATAACTTCATTTTTCCTAACAGCTGCATAGTATTCCATTGTGTAGATGTACCAAAGCTTCTTTATCCAGTCATCGATTTTCGGGCACTCTGGTTGCTTCCAGATTCTGGCTATTGTGAATAATGCTGCTATGAACATAAAAGTAGGGATGGTGTTTCCGCTGCGTATTTTTGGTTTCCCAGAGTAGATTCCCAGGAGTGGTATGGCTGGGTCAAATGGGAGTTCAATTTCTAGTCTTTGGAGGAAAGTCCATATTGTTTTCCAGAAAGGCTGTACCAGCCGGCATTCCCACCAACAATGGATGAGTGTCCCCTTTTCCCCACATCCACGCCAGCACTTGTTGTTCTTGCTCTTTTGAATATGTGCCAGTCTCTGTGGTGTAAAGTGGTATCTCATTGTTGTTTTGATTTGCATCTCTCTGATGATTAGTGATGATGAGCATTTTTTTCATATGTTTTTTTGGCCATTCGAATTTCTTCCTTGCTGAAGTTTCTGTTCATTTCTTGTCCCCATTTTTTGATGGGGTTGTTTTGTTTTCTTCTTGTAAAGTTCTACCAGTGCCTGATATATCCTGGGTATTAACCCCTTATCAGATGGGTATTGGGTGAATATTCTTTCCCATTCTGTGGACTGCTTTTGTATCTTAGTCACTGTTTCTTTTGAGGTGCAGAAGCTTTTCAGTTTCATGTAGTCCCATATGTTTATCTTTTCTTCTAGTTGCTTTGTTAGTGATGTTTCACCTTTGAAGATGCCTTTAGCTTCAATGTCGTGGAGGGTTTTTCCTATATTTTCTTCAATGTACTTTATGGATTCAAGTCTGATATTGAGATCTTTAGTCCATTTTGATCTGATTTTTTGTGCATGGTGTTAGACACAGGTCCAAATTCATTTTTTTACACGTTGCTGCCCAGTTTTCCCAACACCACTTGTTGAAGAGGCTTTCCTTACTCCATTTTAGACTCATTGCACCTTTATCAAAGATTAAATGATCATGTGTTTGAGGTTGGGTGTCAGGATACTCTATTCTATTCCATAGGTCCACAGGTCTGTTTTTATTCCAATACCATGCTGTTTTAATTACTACTGCCTTGTAGTACAGTTTGAAGTTGGGAAAGGTGATGCCTCCCATCTTCTTTTTCCCGAGGATTGCTTTAGCTATCCTTGGGGGTTTATTGTTCCATACAAATTTCAGGAGCGTTTGGTCAATTTCTTTGAAGAATGTCATCGGTATCCTTATAGGGACTGCATTGAATCTGTACAGAGCTCTAGGGAGTATTACCATTTTGACAATGTTGATTCTCCCCATCCATGAACAGGGAATGTGTTTCCATTTCCTTGTGTCCTCTTTTATCTCTTGGAGCAGTGTCTTGTAGTTTTCTTTGTACAGGTCCTTTACATACTTGGGTAAGTTGATTCCTAGGTATTTGATTTTCTGTGGCACAATTGTGAATGGAATTGTTTCCTTAATATCCCTTTCTTCTGTTTCGCTATTTGTATATAGGAAAGCCACTGACTTTTGGGTGTTGATTTTGTATCCTGCCACTCTACTATATGCGTCTATTGTTTCTAGGAGTTTTTTGGTAGAGAGTTTAGGGTTCTCTAGGTATAATATCATGTCATCTGCAAATAATGATAGCTTGACTTCTTCCTTGCCTATCTGGATGCCCTTGATGTCCTTTTTCTTCTCTGATTGCTATGGCAAGTACTTCCAGTACTATATTGAATAAAAGAGGTGAGAGGGGGCAACCTTGTCTTGTCCCTGATCTCAGGGGAAGGCTTTCAACTTTTCCCCCATTTAGAATGATGCTTGCTGTGGGCTTTTGGTAGATGGCTGTAACTATCTTGAGGAAAGTCCCTTCAATTCCCATTTTCTGGAGCGTTTTAATCATGAACGGGTGCTGGATCTTGTCAAATGCTTTTTCTGCGTCTATTGAAAGGATCATATGGTTTTTATTTTTTCTTTTATTGATATGATGTATTATGTTGATTGACTTGCGAATGTTGAACCATCCTTGCATTCCCGGGATGAATCCAACTTGGTCATGATGTATAATCTTCTTGATGAGTCTTTGGATTCTGTTTGCTAGTATTTTGTTGAAGATCTTAGCATCCGTGTTCATCAGGGATATTGGTCTGTAGTTTTCTTTCTTTGTGTTGTCTCTCCCTGCTTTGGGTATCAGGGTGATATGTGCCTCGTAGAAGCTGTTTGGGAGTGTTTCTGTTTCTTCTATTTCCTGGAAGAGCTTGAAAAGGACTGGCAGTAGGTCCTCCTTAAAGGTTTGGTAGAGTTCACTAGGGAATCCGTCTGGACCTGGGCTTTTGTGTTTGGGAAGTCTTTTAATTACTGTTTCTATTTCCTCAATGGTGATAGGCTTATTCAGGTATTGGAGGTCTTCTTGTTTCAGCCGTGGGAGGTTATAGGACTTCAGGAATTGATCCATTTCTTCTAGATTCTCATGTTTCACGGCATACAGGCTCTCAAAGTAATCTCTGATGATCTTTTGGATTTCTGTGGTTTCTGTTGTGATGTCACCCTTTTTATTTCTGATTCTGTTTATTTGGGTTCTCTCTTTCCCTGTCCTTACAAGTCTTGCCAATGGTTTGTCAATCTTGTTTATTTTTTCAAAAAACCAGCTCTTGGTTTCATTAATCTTTTGGATTGTTTTTTTTTGGTTTCCAACTCATTGATTTCCTCTCTAAGTTTTATTATTTCCTTTTTTTCTGCCTGGGTTGGGCTCCTTTTGTTGGTCTTTTTCTAATGTCTTCAGCTGTGTAGTCAGGTTATTTATGTGGGCCCTTTCTTGTTTCCTGATGAATGCTTGCAGGGCTATAAACTTCCCTCTTAACACGGCTTTTGCCGTGTCCCACAAGTTCTTATAATTGGTATCTTCATTTTCATTTATTTCCAGAAATCTTTGGATTTCCTGTTTGATTTCTTCTATGACCCATTTGTTGTTCAGCAGTGAGCTGTTCAGTTTCCAGGTGTTTGGTTTGACTCCCTGTTTTTTGCGTACGGTTAACTTCCATTTTCAGTGCATCATGGTCTGAAAAGATAGTTGACACAATTTCTATCTTTTTAATTTTATTGAGGTATGCTTTGTGGCTCAGCATGTGGTCTATCTTGGAGAATGTTCCATGTGCACTAGAGAAAAATGTGTATTCAGCTTTTTTGGCATGAAAAGCCCTGTATATATCTACTAGCTCTCTTTCTTCCATTTCTTCCTTCAGGTCCAATATTTCCTTGGTGAGTTTCAGTCTTGTTGATCTGTCCATCGAAGCCCATGAAATTAAGATACTACCTTTATACCAGTCCTCTGTCTCTTCAGTGTTTGGACAGAGGAGATAATCAGAGAAGAGATAATCTGGGAGGAAAGGACTAGTCTTAGCATATTTTCTACGATGGCCTCCAAGGATATTTAGATTGGTAACGATTCCTCATATCCCCCATGGGTCATCTTCATAGAACTAGATATTATACCAGGTAGCTGATGCCCTGGCTACAAGGTGGGACACCTTTAGAACTACCTCTGAAAAGATCAAAAGAGAGGTCGTGCTATTACTGTTAAAGATAGGTCTGTAAGACTTTTCCATCAACAGAGAACAGAGAACTTGACCGTGGAGAATAAGTGACCAGGCAAGGATATTGCAGTGACTCAGATTATGAAATTATGATGTGGGCACCAGACAAAAATTTATCACCACCTTTCTTAGGTATTTTGCAAAATAGTTGAACTGAGAAGAAGACAAAATTGTTTCATCTACGGCATTAGTACCACTTAAGACAGGGGCCAGCGATACACCTTGAGATTTACATAAGTGTGTTGTTTTCAATTTTTTAAAAGAATATCCTTTTTAAAATAGGGAAGGAATAATAAGATGTGGGTATCTCTTGCCTGTTTGCTTGCTTTTGGCTTGTCACATTTTCCTTAGACTCTTTTGCTTGGTGTGCTTTGGGCGAAATATCTGCTGTTTTGGAGAAGACAACACAACAAGAGACGACGTGTCCTGATTACAAGGTCAGAGTACTATTTGGAAGCTCTAGGTCTGGCTAATCTCCTTGAATTGTGCTGTCAGTGTGTCTTTAACTGTTGGTGATAAGTAAAGAGCATTTAGATTCAGTGAACTCTGGTGAATTTTTGGCTGGCAATTTCTAGCCTCTGAGATGATGAGGGAAATCGATCCCTCACACTGTTGAGGTTCCATTGCACGTCCTCAGCCTGCAGAGGGGTTCAATTAAGGCAGAAGATATATATTTCATAGCTTAATATTTTATTTGCCTTATTAAGAATCTAGAGCATCTACCTTCATCTCCTGTTCCCTAGAATTTTTTAGTCAAGATTATCATAAAAAATTTTATGTCACAGTTCTTAAACTACAAAGGTGTAACCAAAGTATAGGATTGACTTTTTAAGCTTCCTATCAAATTTATAAGGTTTTGCTGTTTATGCACTTCAGAAAATTGTGATTTTTATTTTTTAATTCTTTTGCTCATTATACCACCCCTCCTCACTCCACGGGCGCCGCCATTTTCCACTTTTGGACTTCCCTCTCGTCAGAACTCCACCCAGCAGACCAGCCCATCACAGCCCAGCTGGCGCGCCGAAAGCGGCTGCGCAGTTCATCAATAAATGCTTTATTTGGAGGTGTTTAAAAGAGTTTGCCTCCCGCTCGACAAGCCTGGCAAGCTTCTCGTGTTGTATATGAGATGCCAAATTCCAGTAACAATTATATTAGGTCAGTCCCATGACCTAATATAACGGTTTGAGGCTCTTTATGTTCCTGGAGCAAGCCGATGCCCCTGGCTCTACTGGCATGAGACAGGACATATGGAGATATTACTGGTGCCCGCTCTAGCAAATAGATGATCAACGGGAAGATCGTGATCATGACCACACTTTAATTATGTGTGAAAAGTAACTTAAATGATAATGCTTCCCCCAAATTCTCTACAGATCAGAGTCCTATTTCTATATATATTCTTAAAATGAAAATCTAAATATTAATTTTTGTTTAATTTCTCCCACAATGTGTGGAACAATGTGCCACAAGAAATTCTACTATATTCATATAATTATTTCTTTGTCATCTCAAACTTACAAATAGTTTTGCCTGGGACTTTGGTGACATGATAGGGGAGAGGTTTGAAAGATACACACACTAATTTCGCTTCAGTTTGTGAAAGTTGATCCTTTTCCATTGAATACTGAAAGGGACACTAAGGGGCTTGGATTTTCAACATCAGCACTGTGTTCTTCCCATTGCCTACTTTGATTCCTTCATTGGTAAATGCTTCGGTTCTTTGTTGGAAACTCATCTGGGATGGGATGGGTCAGAAGGTATCTAGGCTCTTCCTTCCTGGAATAATTACAATTAAGACCAATAGCAAATTGTCAGTAAAGATCTCTTACCACTCACCAATTTATTGTAAATTCTCATCTCTTTACCTTAAGAGCACAACACTGATGTTTCAAGTTTCCAAGATGGAGTTTGAAATAATGCATATTTTTTCTAAATGGCTCCTGAATAGTCAGTTTTCAAACATAACATATAGAAAACATTTTTACATTTTGAAATCCTACTCTACTAGGATGGCGGGCCATGGCTAACACCCGGCTTCCCTTCTAGACGCCTTATGATCAGCTGAGCACAGGAAGAACCAGTAGCAGCTCTGTCCCCTTATATCTGTGTCTCTGGTTCAAGCATACCTGGACTTGAATTAGGCTTTGCTGTAGGGTGGGACCGTGATGAGCAGGGCTAAACATTGGCTTTTCTCTTGGGTGGGACTCTGATGAGCTGTGGGTTCTGGATATTAGGAACTCTGCACCTCATGGTGCAGAGTTTCCTCTGGCTTCTTGCAAACACTTTTGGGATGGCGTGCTAATGCCAGAACCCACATCCCTCCCAAATGCCTCATGATCAGGTGAGCAAAGGGAGAGCGGGTAGCAGCTCTGCCCCATGTTTCTTTGTCTAATATGTACTCACATATGATTGCATATTGTACATGTACAATAACTTCCTTTCAAACCATTTTTATTTGCCATATCATTTTGTTATTAAGTGTGTTGGGATTAGATATTTTAATAGTTCCGTGGAATAGAATGTGCTCTAGTGAACCTGAATTGTGGCTGTAAGAATTCCAACATCAAGCTCTCGAAAGAAATGTGACATACATCATGTGACAGCAAATTTAGGGAAACTCTGCAGGTCATGTTGTGTCGGGCGCTCCGGCCGGGGTCCCCGACAGTGCCGACAGTGCCGGGAAGCGAGTTCCCTTCTACCTCCGAGCCGGCGAGGAATGGATGAACACTCAGGGATCCGATGAGGTTTTAAAAGACTTTACTTATCACAGGTTCAGGCATACAAATCAGCAAAAGGAAAAACCCGATGCTTAGGATTCCAGGCTAGACCCCAGCCACGTGTAGGCCAAGATGGCGACCACCACGTGTATAACTCCCTAGGGGAAAACGGCTCACAAGGCGAGATTCCACCGGGAAGAAGAAACCTGGGAGAGCGGGAACTGGCAAGTTTATACCCCCCCGCAACTCAGACCTTCCTCCCATTGTTATGGAAAGCAGGGAGGGTCCAATGCCCTCAGGTAACCCCCTCCCTGCATCTCACCTAGGGCCTTTACTGTGCTAATGTTTTGAGCCGGGAAGGGAAGGCCTTTGAAATGTAGAGAAGGGGGGTTTCTGAGATGGCATGTCACTGTACCAAAGATCAACACCAATGCCAGTTAAATATTTCTCCAAGCCTTCACAAGTCTCCTCTACTTCATTGTAGTTTTATATTTTATCAGGGAGCCATGCTTGTTTGTTTGAAAGCAAACAGCATTTCTCTCTGGACTAATTACTTAGGTGTCCTTACGTGGCCAGGCTAATATGCTGGTAAGATCTAGCTAGTCCCACGATGATTGTGATAGCATGGGAGAATATTTATACCAGCTAGTACAGCATACATGGTCGAAAAAACTGCCACATTTAGACTACCCCCTTATCTACGGAGTGATCTGCGGGAGGCAATCCAGAGCAGATGCAGCGGCCCTTAGTAGTCCTGCAACAACTCCCCCTGATTAGTTTACTAATAAAAATTGAAAAGGTAAGAAATATTTAGTAATGTACAGAAAATTAAGATAAGAAAAAAACAATTCCAATTGCAAAATGATAATACATGTTACTTTAGGATCCTAACTTGTTTTTTGGACCCAAAGCAAAGTTCAAGACAAAGTGTTTTTAGCTGTCTGATTATAACGGACTATAGTTTGCACTGTCCATAATTTGTGAGAGTCAATTTGCTATATTTTATGTAAAGTCGGGTGTCTGGAACAAAGTCTGTGGGGCTACTTCTGGAACAGCAATAGCGGTGATCATATGAGTATGAGTCTTTGGAGAGCAGCGATCAGGAACTCGTTGAATTGTCAGGAACACTGGATTGGGTCTCAGGAACACTGGAACAAGTATCTCGAATTTTGGAACAGGAGTTTTGAGTGCTGGAACAGGTGTCTGGAACATCGGTGTGGGCGTCTTGCAGGGCTTCTTCAGCAAGGGAACATTGGCACCGGTAACTGTACCTGTAGCTTAGGCGAGACAAAAACACTTTTCGAGGTTAATCACAAGTAGGGATTTTAAGGCTTTGGCAGGAATTTAAGAACATGAAGAAACTTTAACACCTTGTGAAAGGAAACATTAGGAAAAACTTTTTTTGCAGATTATTAAATTTTTTGGTGAGCACTGTTTTAGGAGTCTCATAGTATTGAGCAGTGTAGCGCAAGTTTACTGCATTCCAATATCTCATCCTGTGAACAGAATCATTAGAAAAACAATTTTTCATTGATTTAGCAGACATTTTTGTAATGAGCACTGTGATCAGAGTTCAAAGCCTCGAGCATCATAGAAGGAATTTGCAGCAGCCAAGTTCTTTTTCTGTAAATCTTTGAAAAAAAAGCATTAAAATTTTTTATTAGTTGTTAGCAGATTTTGATATTGAGCACTATACTTGGAGTTCACCCTTTTTTTTCCTTTTTTAATTTTTAATTTTTTATTATTTTTTTTACCTGGAAACAAAACATTAGAAAACTTATTAGTTTTTAAAACCTTGACACTGAACATCATACACGGCAGTCTATATTTCTTTAAAACCTGAAGAAACTTCATTAGTCATTTTTATAGATAAAAACCTTAGAAAAGTTTTACAAAATATCTTCTTCTTGAGGGTTATTCAGGTGCTTTCACCTTTAAACACTTCAAAGCAGCAAGGAAACATTAAGACACTTACACATTAAACACTTAGAAAATACATATTTTTTTTTTATGGTAGCTTTTTTGGAGGGTTATTTAGGTGCTTTTACCTTTAAACTCACTCCAAGGCAGTTTTGGCAGTTTTTTTTTTTTTTTTTTTTTTTAGGAAAGAAAGGGGTTATCTCCAGCGAAAGCATCAACAGGCTGCAATGCAAAGTTATTTTTATTATAGACGACCCGAGATCAACAGGCTGCAAAGCAAAATTGTTGTTATTTAAGATGGACCATGTTTAACAGGCTGCAAAGCAAGGTTATTATTATTAAGAAATGAACCAATTCGGGAGGTTTGAGCAGTTTGCAATTTAAAATTAAGACTTTATATTGAAAGAAATTAGGTGCTTTTAAACCTGCAAGCCATTTATGAACAGTTTTTACTTAGGTGAATTTACTGGTTTTTGAATTTGCATTAGTGTTTTTTAGCGGCTTTTCTTGAGACAAGTTTAAGGTGAATAATGTTAAAGATACCTGTCTTTTGTTGCTTTAATAACCGAATTTTGAAAGTTTTTTGAGCATATTTAACACTTTGTATTTAGCCATAACATTTACCATAAATCATTTGCCAAAACTATCCATTTGCCAGAAGTCATTTGCCATAAATATCCAATCGCATAACTTAATTGTCTGCAAACCTCCAGCCACGTGGGACGGAGCACAGACAAATAAAAGGCGGACAATTTAGTCCGGTTTATCTTTATGGAACGCTATGGTACTTATGAAGGTGGCAGGCAGCTGTAGATTGAGCCTAAAGCTTTTTTCTAGCTGAATTAAATAAAGATGCCACCAAGAAACCTATCTTTTCATTTTCTTAAACCAAAGGTTCAGGAAAGCATTTACTTTAAACTTAACAACTTGCTCTCCAGAACTTGCACTCTGCTCCGGTTGGGGAGGTGCAGTTTTATCACAAAAATCACAAGAGTTAGCATTAGAAAAGACCAAAATAAAGAATGGCTATGAGGAATGTTGCAAAGCTCCCAGAGCTTTGCTCTTTGATTGTTAAATTTAGAACATGAGGAACTACGAGCCTTTAGAGGCCTGGACAGGCTCTGGGAATTAATCTGTTCCTCCCCATCCTCATCAGATGTAATTACTTTAGGGAATCCCTCATCTTGAGATCCATTCTCCATCAGAGGGGCATCTCCAACTTTGGAGGTATTAACTCCAGGCAGATTTTCAGTTTTAGAGTCTGCCTCCTCTGGAGGTTTCTTTTTCTTCCTCTAGGTTATCGTTTAGCTTTAAAATATGTTTGCTAGATTTAATTTCATGACTTTTTGAAAGAAAAGCCGGAGTTACAAAAGTTACCAATTTTACTAGCACCTGAAGAAACAGGTGAAGCCAGAACAAAGAAAAAACCTCCTGGAAGGAACCCATTTTTAACTCACGGTTTGAATGCTGCTTCCAGCTTTAGGAAAAGTTCTGCTTCCAGCTTTAGGAAAAGTTCTTCAACATCTCGGTGGGACCTCCAGATGCTTCGTGCCCACCCAGGGAGGTCAAATGTCAGGCGCTTTGCCGGGGTCCCCGACAGTGCCGGGAAGCGAAGTTCCCTTCTACCTCCGAGCCGGCGAGGAATGGATGAACACTCAGGGATCCGATGAGGTTTTAAAAGACTTTACTTATCACAGGTTCAGGCATACAAATCAGCAAAAGGAAAAACCCGATGCTTAGGATTCCAGGCTAGAACCCCAGCCACATGTAGGCCAAGATGGCGACCAACACATGTATAACTTCCAAGGGGAAAAACGCTTACAAGGCGAGATTCCACCTGGAAGAAGAAGCCCGGGAGAGCGGGAACCGGCAAGTTTACACCCCGCCAACTCAGACCTTCCTCCCATTGTTATGGAAAGCAGGGAGAGTCCAATGCCCTCAGGTAACCCCTCCCTGCATCTCACCTAGGGCCTTTACTGTGCTAATGTTTTGAGCCGGGAAGGGAAGGCCTTTGAAATGTAGAGAAGGGGGTTTCTGAGATGGCATGTCACTGTACCAAAGATCAACACCAATGCCAGTTAAATATTTCTCCAAGCCTTCACAAGTCTCCTCTACTTCATTGTAGTTTTATATTTTATCAGGGAGCCATGCTTGTTTGTTTGGAAGCAAACAGCATTTCTCTCTGGACTAATTACTTAGGTGTCCTTACGTGGCCAGGCTAATATGCTGGTAAGATCTAGCTAGTCCCACGATGATTGTGATAGCATGGGAGAATATTTATACCAGCTAGTACAGCATACATGGTCGGATAAACTGCCACATTTAGACTACCCCCTTATCTACGGAGTGATCTGCGGGAGGCAATCCAGAGCAGATGCAGCGACCCTTAGGAGTCCTGCAACAATGTTGGACACTAAATATTGGATCTGTGGGGTCCCTGGTCACAATCCAGGGACCTGACAACCAATGAACAATAGGAACAGCATCCATTGCAGTATGCAAATGCCTTTTACTTATCAGCGAGAGTTAAAGACACTCTGACACTCACACTCTGGACAATGCTTCCACATACACAGAGGTAATGATCAGTGACCTGACCGTGTGCTCTCCAATCAAGAAGTCATTCACAAAATTTTTTCTTCCTCTGGCTGGCAAGCAAAATATCTCTGAATTTTTTTCCTCTGGGACAGGGGAAGTGAAAGCAATATTCAAAACCAGTTTTTAGGTACAAATCCCCAAAGACTCACACCTCTGGATCTGCTTAACAGATGCTAAAGTGATTCCTTCTCACTTCCTACTAGGCAGAGGGAGAATGCTGTGTTTCCCAAAAAAACTGGGAAGTAGGAGAGGGGAGATGTCTGTCCCCTTCTGCTCTAAGGGATTGGTTACATGCAGACAGAGAAAGACTGGTGAAACCAAAAATTTTAAAGGCTTTACTCTCATAGGTTCTGGTACACAATACAAAAGAGGTAAATCACAGAACTTAGGTTCCTAGCTGGGTCCCAGCCAAGTGTAGTTTCAGAATCCTACACTGTTGTATGATATACCCTCCAGAACCTGATGTTCCAAGTACCCTTAGCTTATGTGAAGAGCTACTCCCTGCCTTTAGGGAGTCTCTAAAGCAGACAAAATGGGAGTTTGGGCAGAGTTGGTTTGATTTCATGATATTGTATGGCCTAAATATTTTTATCTAAATGGTATGAATCTCACTTGCCCCAGTTCTGTACTCTTCCTACTCCCACAGGAACCCATGAGTAACATACATGTAGATATTCCAAGAGAACTGGCCATGTTGTATCGACTCTTATGTAATCAATTCTCCTAGTTCAAAGATATATGCCAGTGCACCTCTGGGAAAACTGACATGTCTCTAAAGGTAATGCCAAAGCAATTTATTCTGATAGATTTGAGACCTTACGTGGATCTAGAGACTAGAATCAGCAGGCTATATATTCATAGTAAGAAGTATTAGTGCAATTTTCTACAAGGTATATTCTGATGCTCTGGCTGAGAGGTGCAGCCCCTCTTTGCTCTAAGAGGTAGCTGATTTACCTCAGGAAATCAGCTCTGGTATTTGTGAAGCTTGAACCGTAGGGCGCATGCACCTGAAGGACTGCATTTCAATAGCGTCATATTCCTGGCTTTATCCCCAGATAGCTCAGTCCATGGTAGGATAGGCTGGGCTAGAAGGTCTTGGCAGGATTCTGTCTATAAAAGAAGAGAGGAGAAAAGAGTTGGTACTTTCTTTGCACTTTTGACTCCTCTTTGCATTCTGCCTCTCCTCCCCACCTCTTCCTGCCTAGGCTATAACTCAGCATGGCCGCCATTTTGGTCTAGGATTCTAAACCTACATGTGGCCGGGAACCAGCTAGGAACCTAAGTCTTGGGATTTTCCAGTTGTCAATTATGTTGGATTATATACCAGCACCTGTGAGAGTAAAGCCTTTTATAACTGTGTTGGATTCCTGAGTTTTTATCCATTTGATGTAGGCATGCAGACAGGGGTGGGGTGGCCTGCATGGCAATAAACTGTAGCCATTTTGCTGTCACCTTTTGGAACCAAGAATGAAGAACTGATAAGACCCATTAACCAACAATAGACCCTGAAGAAGCTGAATTCACCTTCTTCCACACAGCGCTTAGCCCATCATCAACTTTGATGGCCCAACGGTAGATTCCAGAACATTCCAAGCCATATTGGGATAAAAACCCCCTTTGTAAATAAGACTGGGCTCAATCTCCACCTCTGAAGCAGCCCACATTCTCCCTTGAGTTTGTTATTCTCTCTCTTTCACTGTTCCTTCTTGTCCTAAACACTCCTTAATAAAAATCTGTAAAAATAATCACTTTGTTGTGGTATAGATACGTTGTATCTTCTATTGGGCCAGGAACATACATAGCCCAGTTAAAGAAGTCTTTCTTTGTGAACTACTCTATCCATCTTTTACAAAACATCTGGGTTCTTGTTATTTTTAAACAGTACCTCTTCAGAAATGTCATGTTTAATAAAGAGAGAGAGAAGTATGTAGTAAATTGAATGTAATTTTAAGGGAAGACATTTAGTCAGCAGTTAAAGAAATAACTGAGGATAATTAAATTGAATCCATAAACAGATTTTAAAGCTTGAGGATAAACTAGAGAAGTGAAACAAAAAGTTATTAAACATATTCTAAAATTTGAAAAGAAACTAGAGGAAGAGAAACATGTCCCTTGTCTTCTTGTCATCGATTTCCTTGGGCAGGCACCATTAATGTCTCCATTCATCCCTGTTGCATGCTAGTGTAGCCCAAGGGCATCTGCTCACAACAGGAGCATGTGGGGCCTCAAACCATACATTCAGGTCGTTGGAATTAGATCTATTTTTCTTACTGTATTTTGCATATTGGATATGGAATGGGCAGCTTGCCAGGCTCTGCCAAATGGGTGGTATGATCTAGGTAGTAGATAGGGTCTCATTTCATTCACTTACTGATGAACTGTACAGCTGCAAAGGTGCATAACGTGAGGAGGCTTCTCTATTGGGCGGCTCTCTGAAAAGCCAGGTTTGAGATGGACTTTTCTCTTAGGTGGAGCTCTGGCGAGCTGTGGAATCTGGATGTTGAAAATGGCTGCCACCATGGTGTGGGGATTTCTCTGGCTTCTTCCAAGTCTCTATTGGGATGGAGCTGCAGGGCAACAACTGCCCTACATTCTGGAAGCCTAAAATCAACTGAGGACAGGAAAAGCCATATCAGCTCTGCCCTATGTGTCTGTGTCTCTGGTTAAAGTATACATGGGCTTGATATACACTTCTCTATAGCGTGAAGCTCTGATGATTGGACCTTCAGATTGGCTTTTATTTTGGTTGGAGTGCTGAGAAGCTGTGGACTCCAGAATTTAAAAATGGCTGTGATCATGGTGTGTAGATTACTCTGCCTTCTACCAGGGTCTTTGGGATGGAGGAAGAGGAAAATAAAATATTAAACAAGATTTAATTTGGAGAAAAATTAGAGGAAAACATAAAGTAAAATCATTAAACAGAATTGAAAATTTGAAGAAAAATTGGAATTTTTTTTCTGCCTTTCCATTCTCTGTTGGGGCTAAAACCCGAAATGGTGGCAGCCATTTTGGCATATATGTGGCAGGGGCCCAGTCAGGAACCCAAAATATGGGGGGAGGTTTGTTCTTGGGTTATAAATCAGGACCTGTGATAGTAAAGCCTTCTATATCTGCACCAATTTCCTGAGATTTCATTCATACCCTACCCTCTTTGGAGGTAGAAGGGAAGTTGTTCATGGTACTGTTTGAACCCCAGTGGCTCCCCCAACATCTCGCCCATGAGTGGGCATGAACATCATCAGACAGACAACATCTGTTGAATAATGAATCACAACCGTGAGTAAAAATGCTAGGTTTCTCATAGTATACTGTATCTTCTATTGGGTTCAGGGACATACATAGCCCAGTTAATGAAATTCCTTTCTGAGAACTACTCTACCCTTTTACAAATCTTCTGGCTCCTTGTGATTCTTAACCTCTACCTCTTCATAGAGACAGTGTTTAATCAAGAGAGAAAAATGTATTAGATTGAATGCAATTTCAAGGTAAGAGATTTATTTAGAAGTTAATGAAAAAATCAAGTATCATAAACATCATGAGGCACCAAGGATGGAAACCGGTTTTAGCCCTGGCCGCCACCCCAACAGATACTTGCAAGAAGCCAGGGAGGGGCCCGAGCGATAACCCAGCGGGTAGGGCATTTGCCATGCATGCGGCCGGCCTCTGCCTGCCGGGTTCAATCCCCAGCATCCCATATGGTCCCCTGAGCAGAGCCAGTAGTAATTCCTGTGTGCCGTGTGCCGGCCAGTAGTAACCCCTGAGGTTCACCGAGTGTGAACCAAAAAGTCAAAAAAAATAGAAAGAAAAGAAGCCATGGGAAGCCCCACACCATGAGAGTTCCCAATTTCCACATCCTGACTCCGCACTCATCAGAACTCCTTCCAATAGAGGAGCTCACCATAAGCCAGATTCACCAATAAATGCACAAGATTAAGGCAACTTCAATAGTACCCAAGTGCATGGAACAGCCTGGCAGGCTACCCATGTCATATTTGATTTGACATATTTCATGTCATATTTCAGATTTGACAAAAACCAGTGACAATTATACACCTCATTTCCATGACCTGATGCAATGGTTTGAAGCTCTTTATGTTCCTGGAGCGAGCAGATGCCTTGGGATACACTAGCAGGTTACAGGATGTATGGAGATATTACTGGTGCCCACTTGAGAAAATCAATGATCATCGGGAATACAAGAGATCCTAGTGATACACAAAATTAAATGTAGTAAACAGATTTTAAAGTTGAGGATGAACTAGAGGGACAGGAAGATAAATTCTTAAACAGATTCTAAAACTTGGAAAGAAATGAGAAGTACACAAGTGTCAAATTATTGAGCAGAATATAAATTTAAAGAAAATCAAAGAAATAGGAAGATAAAATTATTAAACTGGATACAAAATTTGAAGAAAAATTAGAAGACAAGGAAAGTAAAATCATTAAATGGTATTTGAAATTTGAAAATAATTTGAAGAGCAGATAAAGTATATCAGCAAAATAGCACTATCTTAGAGGGGATGTCAACAAACTGAGCTAGAGTGGAGGGACAGAAAGAGAAGATCTGTGGTTCAATATAAGATTGAAAAAAAACAAAGAAGAAATAAATAGGAAATTTGAAGAATTAAATAAAGAAATGAATGTGTTATGCACAGAGATTTCTGACTCCATGTTTTAAGGATGAGGAAGCAGTGCATATCCAATAGCAAGGGGTGATCCAACTAATGCCTATTTGCAAACACACCGTAAGGACATTAGGCTTAAAAAAGTTGTACACATTTGCAGTGTAGAAAGCCTTCAATTGGCAGAGCCTCACAACAAGCCAGACCCCCTCCCCCACTCATTCCACAGGCGCCACCATTTTCCACATTTGGACTTCCTTCTCGTCAGAACTCCACCAGCGCCCAGCCCATCACGGCCCGGATTATCTACACCCACCCTGCAGAGATTATTTCCTCAATCCAGCCCAGATATGCTGGTCCAGAGACTCTCAGACATGGGGCAGAGCTGTTTCTTGCTCTCCCTGTGCATATCCGTTCATGAGGCAGTCGGGAGGCATGGCGGATTCTAGCCCTAGCCCACCACCTCGGCAGAGCCTCACAACAAGCCAGACCATCCCCCTCACTACACGGGTGCTCCCATTTTCCACATTTGGAATTCCCTCTCATAAGAACTCCACCCAGCAGACCAGCCCTTCACAGGTCGGATCATCAACACCCACCATGAAGCAGTTTTTTTTCACATTAATGATCACTTCTTTGTAGAATGGTGAGATCCTGGTGGTGAATCCATAATACAGCTCACGAAGGATCTTGATGTAGTGGGTTTGAACACCCTGTTTGGCTAGGGCTTCGATGACTGTTTCAGTATCCACAGAATCAAAGGCTTTCTGTAAATCAATGAACGTTAGACAGAGCGGCATCTTGTACTCCTTACAAGCCTCGATGGAGCTTGGTTACTGTGTGGATATGGTCGATTGTGCTGAATCCTTTCCGGAAACCTGCTTGCTTGCATGGTTGTCCTTCATGTAGTGTTCTTCTAATCCTGTTCAGGATCAATTCGTGTAAACAGCTTGTAGATGACGGACAACAGGCAGATGGGGTGATAGTTGCCCATGTCATGAATGTCTGCCTTCTTGAACAGTAGAACTGTCCTTCTGGTTTTCCATTGGGAAGGCACCTTGCATTCGGACTGGTAGCCTGTGAAGAGCCGAGCTACTGTATTGATGAGTACCGACGGCAGATTCTTCAGGTGTTTGGGTCTGACTTTGTCTGGACCTGGTGCTGTTCCCTTCTTTACCGACGAGATGACATGTTGGATTTCAGAAGGGAGAATGTTGGGAATGACATATCCATCCTGTGGAATTTGGTATGTGGGCAGGTGGATGTGGCTATCAAAGGGATTTGATTTGAAGTCCTGGATCATCTTCTCCATTGCCTTTCTGGAAGATGTGATAGATCCATCAGGGCATCGGAGGGCAGTCATCTTGGTCTTATAGTTGTCGAAGGACAGGCGGGCAGTCGCGAATGCTTTTCCCGGCTTCTGCTGCATCTTCCAATATTTCTGCTCTTCTTTCTTTGAGGTCTTCATTTATTGCTTCTCTTCACCATTATCAAGCTTGGACGTTAGCATTTGGTCTCCTGAGGTTTGCGACTTGCCACATAGGCGAATGAGCTCAAGAGTTTCTGAAGACAAGCATCCATTTTTGTCTTTCTCTGTCTCAGCATTCTTTGCACAATCATGGAGGTGCTGAACTAGTCGGTTGTATTCTTCAATGATGTCGTCAATGATGGTATCTTCTCATGTTGCTGCAATGGTGCCAAAGATTTCTCAGATGGTGGTCGTTCTGGGAGTTCTCTTCTTAAACTTGCAGCCTATTCTCCTCGTTGCGGGAAGTAGAATTTTGCACGAAGGAGACTGTGGTTCGATCCTGTTTGAAATTTGGGGACGACAGCTACATCGGTCAGACAAAACCTTCGATTGAAGATGATGTGTTAATATATACACATATATACATATATATAAGATATCCATGCAAATGCAGTGTAAGGAATATATATATATACAGTGTAAGTGATATATATATATAAGGGATATATATATATATATATCCCTTACACTGAATTTGCATGAATATCCCTTTACACTGTATATATATATTACACTGTATACACTTATATATTAAATATATATATCATACTGTATACACTTATTTATCCCTTACTTATTACAGTGTAATATATATATAAATATATATATATTACACTGTATACACTTATATATATCACTTACACTGTAGTTGCATGAATATCCCTTACACTGTAGTTCCTCATACAGTGCCTAAAACTACCTACCTGGGATCTGGGATTTTCTCTATATATGCATTTGGAAGAACATTTTAGACATGCAGTTCCATATAGAAAAGTCTCATATAAAATAACCATTTTTATTTCAATTCAATTTATGTCAACATTTCAATTCAAAATGTTGACAATGGTGTATCAACTTGACAGGCATATTGCAATAGTTATTGTACTAGTCTTGCATGTGGCTGACCTACATTTAATCTTTGGTTACCATATGGTCCCATTGGCACAGCAGGATTAGATCCCAAGTACAGACACAGGAGGCACCTCAGAGAGCTGCCTGTGGAAGAAAAGCAACATCAAGTAAACAAAATATAAAAATTGCATTTATCTACATACAATTTGTGAGTCTTCCATGATCTGATCTATGTAGCATTTTGAAGATAAAAGTCTGACTCAGAACACTCCTCCCATTCAATTTCCCAAACCTAAAAACCACTGATCATTCTTTTTACCCCCTCTTTCACTACCTTCAGGTCGAGTTCACTTACCTTTTTAAGGTAAGACTCTTCAATGAAACCAGATAAGTGCTCCTGCGGCCCTCTCTCTCTCTCTCTCTCTCTCTCTCTCTCTCTCTGCTGCTGCCCTCCCACATTCTTTTCCTCCTTCCCAACATCCCCTTCCTTCTCTTTCCAATTCCTTCATCTTTTTCATCATCACTTTCTTCTACATCACCTTGACTTGCTTCTTCTATATTGTACTTACACATATTTATCTTCTTTCTTTTTGCTATTTTTCTTTTTTCTCTTTCTTTCACTCCTATTTCTTCTGCTTCTTCTCGCTTTCTTTTTTCCATGCACTCTTCTTTTACTTCTTAGTCTTCCAATTCTTTCCTCTGCTTCTTAAGGATCCGCTTGCTGAATCACCTCCTCCTCCTCCTCCTCCTCCTTGTTCTTTAACTTCATTTTGTTCTCTCTTCTTGTTCTGCATGTTCTTTTCTTTTTTATTGTCTTCACCTCTTACTGTTACTGTCATCTTTTCTTTTCTTCTACTTGTTCTACCTCATGTTCCTTTTCCTCTTCCTACTGTTGATTTCTGCCTCCTTTTCAGAAAGCATCAGTGACAAAAATACACAAACTTAGAAAACATATCGCACACAATATTTGGCCATCCCTACCAAACTTGATTTTTTTTGCATTTATCCCCAGTATAAGGAGACAATATTAAAAAATAAGTCATATACCGAGAGTTCCATGTTTATTAATCATCTCTATATGGAAAGAAAGAAAGACACTGGGTCAGAGATGGACATTGAACCATACGTAGTTGGACCAATGTTCTTGCAATGTGCACCCTCAGTGAAATGGCTGAACTCTAAAGCAATATACGTTTGCTAACAGTGGATTCTGTGGCAGACATAAGGAAATGTCTGGACATCTGTATTGGACCAGTAGACTAAGTACGATTTTAACTTAGTGATCCCCCTTACTTTTGAAAACCTTGAGCATTAGTGAACATCCTGGGAAGAAGCCCAGATCCTTTTCAATGTTTCAAACTCCCGGATATTGGCCTGCTCCAGGTCTGCCTTGGCACTGCAGCGCATCAGGGTCTTACATTCTTCCAGAACTAGGGGGTGGTACGAGGCCAGCTTTCTGACTTGTGCCATGACCTCTCGTGTGAAGGTAACCAGGCGGAACACCTGAGACACCAGACCTTTATTGCATGCCTCCTGAGCAGTCAGCTTCCGGTCACCGAGCAGCATTTCAGAGGCAGCCACGACGCCCATGATTTTGGGAAAGGTCAGGCTGCAGCAGCCATCTGGCGTCTGGCCTTGGATGGTGTAAGGAGTTTGGAACCAAGCCTTGTCATTGCACCACACTATTTCACACAGGCCCAGAATGGATGCTCCAAGACCCATGGCTGGCCCATTAACTGCAACCGCTATAGGTCTCCTGAGGTGGATGAAGTGATTCACGAAGCTTTTCAGGTCATCAAAAACATTAAGCTTTTTGTATTCCTGGGTCTATCGCCAAACTCCTTGACAAATAGTGCAAGTCCAGTCCACAACAGAAAGAACTGCCAACTACCCCAAGCAGTACAAACTTGCTTTCATCCATGGCAGCAACACTCAGGGCATGCTGCATTTCTTTCATATTACCTGGATGGAGGCAGTTGTTATGTGAAGACCTGCTGAGCAAGATGATATGGGTGTAAGCCTTTTGCTTCCTGACAACTATGTCTTTGTACTTGGGGTGACCTTCATCCTGTCTCCATCTAAAGCAAGCCAGAGTTTCAAACGCTCGCTGTCTGCTATCAACCACAGGTCTCCTCTGCGTATAGGGCATCACTGGAAGGCAGGCCTTTCTCATGCTCCTCCCGGGTGTTGCTAAACTGACTTCCAGAGAGAAGATCTTCCTTCATTGAGAGTTAGCCTCCGGGGCTTCCACTCATCCTGTAGGCCACACACCTGCAGCAAGAGCGTTTGGACAGAAGGACTGCTTTCCTGTTCTGACAGCTCAGTTTGACAGGCTAGTAGAGTGGACACTGCTATCTTCATGATAGGGGCCACTGTATGTTCATATCCTTGGGTGACAGGAGGATCCACCTCCATCTTCAGGCAGCTTGCCCCCAATCCATCCTGACCAGCTTCTTCATCACGGCTCCCGGCACAGGGATCTTCAAACCGCTGGGAGGCAAGGCTCAAAGGTTGGCGCTTTCCAACAGCCCGGTGGTCATGGTGCCCTGGCTCTTGACATTGAGCCCTGCTTCGCCAGACTCTACCTGGACGGTTCCAGCAAGCTGCTGTGCATGGGGTCCGCCCAGCTTTCCCTGTCCCAACCAGGCGAATTCTCTGGGTTCTTCTGCCTGCCACCGCCTGAATTCTCGGAGCACTTCTTCACAGTTCACCAGGTGTTCTTCTGGCTCCCAAGAGTCTGAATCCCGGTCATAGCCTTTCCACTGCACCAGGTATTCTCGCTTCCCCTTTCAGGTCTTGCCTTTCATCTGCGATCCTCAACACCTCATACAATGGCTCGCTGTCCACACTGTCAACAGCACTTCGGAGGATAATGAGCTCTGCTTCACCAGGCCCTGCCTGGAAGGGACAACGAAACTGGAGCACAGCGACACCGCGAGGCCTTCCCTGACTGGATGGGGGCACCTTTTCTGGGTTCTTCTCCCTGCCACAGCCTGAATTCTCGGAGAGCTTCTTCACAGTTCACTAGGTGTTCTTCTGGGTCCCAAGTGTCTGAATCCCGGTCATAGCCTTTCCACAGCACCAGGTATTCTCGCTTCCCATTCAGGTCTTGCCTTTCAGCTGCGATCCTCTCAACCTCATACAATGGCTCGAAGTCCTTGTTGCCTATAGCATTTGGAAGATAAAGGAGCTCTGCTTTGCCAGCCTCTGCCTTGAGGGCTCCAAAGTTCTGCTGCACAGCGCAACCACAAGGATGCCCTGGACTGAACCTAGCGATTTCTTTGTGTTCTTCTGCCTGCCACAGCCTGAGTTCTCCGAGAGCTTCTCCACAGTTCACCAGGTGTTCTTCTGGCTCCCAAGTGTCTGAATCCCGGCCGTAGCCTTTCCACTGCACCAGGTATTTCTACGGAACCCTCTCACAAAAGTACACGCTTAAAGGGATGAAGTCCATTAATGCCCCCATTTCATATTTTTTTCCTCTGATTTGGCTCCAGTTCCTTTAGCCTTTAGAGTTCTTTGCTTTTGCTCAGGAGCACAGGATACTGTGCTTTGCAAAAAAGAGCTCATGCCCTGGAGCCATGCATTTCCATTGGAAGAGAAGCTTCAACTTGGTCTCAGAAGTTAAGAGTTCTTTTCTTTTGTCATATTCTATAAACGCTCAAGTCAACAGTAAGAAAGTGAGGATGAAGTGGTGTTGGAGAGGCCTCTGGGGTCCCGGATAGAGCCTGGGAGCAAGTTCCCTTCAACCTCCTAAGCCAGCGGGGAATGGATGAAGACTCAGGAATCCAATGCAGTTTTATTTTTTTTTTAATTTTTATTATACCACCATGAGACATACAATTACACAGGTGTTCATAATTGCTTCTTGGTAATACAGTATTCCAGCACCCATATTGCTCCACCAGTGCCCATTTCCACCACCAATGTACCCCCAACCCCTCACACCTACCCCCCAGGCTGCGTCAATAGCAGGTACCCCGTTTCCTCTCTTTCTCTCTCTGTGTCTCTGTCTCTCTCTCTCTGTCTCTGCATCTCCCTCTTATTTTACACATTGTGGCTAGCTAGTCCTGCAGATATTTAGAGTTTATCACTTAAGTCTCTTTGTGTATATTCAATGATGAGTTTTAGTCTGCCATTATCCTTTCCCACACTTAGTAAAATACGGGTACCTATTTATATCCTATTAATGAATGCAGTCATTCTGTATCTGCCCTTTTCCTTCTGCATGATATTGTCCATGTCCATCCATTTGCAGGTACATTTCAAAATTTCGTCTTTTCTGAATGCTGCATAGTATTCCATAGTGTAGATGAACCACAGTTTCTTTAGCCAGTCCTCTGTTCTTGGGCATTTAAGTTGCTTCCAGATTCTAGCTATTGTGAATAGCGCAGAGATGAATAAAGAAGTATCGATGGTGTTTCTGCTATGTGTTTTTCGGTCTCTCAGGTATATTCCAAGGAGTGCTATTGCTCATCAAATGGGAGCTCAATATCTAGTTTGTGGAAGAATGCCCGTATTGTTTTCCAAAGGGGCTGGACCAGCCGGAACTCCCACCAACAGTGAATGAGAGTCGCTTTCTCCCCACACCCACGACAGCACCGGTTGTTCTTGCTGCTTTGGATGTGTGGCAGTCTCTGTGGTGTGAGATGGTATCTCATTGTTGTTTTGATTTGCATCTCCCTGATAATTCGAGATGAAAAACTCTTATTCATATGCCTCTTAAAATTCTTTACTTATTACAGGTTCAGGCATACAAATCAGCAATAGGAAAAACCCTGTGATTAGGATTCCCTGCTAGAACCCCAGCCACGTGTAGGCCAAGATGGCGACCACCACGTGTAAAGGCCCTGTAAAGAGGAGACAAAGAGAAGACTCCCAAGAAGAGTGTGAGCCTAAATAAAGATAGCCCAAAAGAGAGAGCAAGAGAGGAAGTAGCCTAGTTTTATATCCCTGCAACTCAGACCTACCACTATTATGGGAAGCCGGGAGGGTCAAATTCCCTCAGGTAATATCTCCCAGCACCTCACCTGGGTCCTTTTATATGCTAATGTTTTGAGCCAAGATCTGCTGGGAAATGCCTTTATAGGGTAGAGAAGGGGGTTTCTGAGATAGCATGCCTCTGTATCAAAGTCTATACTAATGCCAGTTAAATATTTCTCCAAACCTTCACAAGAGTCTCATCTACTTCACAGTACTTTTGTATTTTAGTTGCCATTGTGTTATCAGGGAGCCATGCTTGCTTGCGTGGATGTAAACAGCTTTTCTTTCTAGTCTAATGAAGAGATCCAATGTGCCCAGGCAAATATGCTGTAAGATCTAGCTAGTCCCATGATGATTGTGGTAGCATGGGGGAATATTTACACCAGCCAGTATAGAATACATGGTCAGATAAACTGCCACATTTCAACTACCCCCTTATATGCAAAGTGACCTGCAGGAGGCAATACAAGACAGATGCAGAGGCTTTTAGACTTCTAGGTGTCCTGCAAACAAAGTGGTAAGCCTGCTGGAGGTCTGAAGGACTCTCTGTCTGTGTGGTTTTTGTCGGGCGCTCCCGCGGGGTCCCCGACAGTGCCGGGAAGCGAGTTCCCTTCTACCTCCCGAGCCGGCGAGGGAATGGATGAGCACTCAGGGATCCGATGAGGTTTTAAAAGACTTTACTTATCACAGGTTCAGGCATACAAAGCAGCAAAAGGAAAAACCAGATGCTTAGGATTCCAGGCTAGAACCCCAGCCACGTGTAGGCCAAGATGGCGACCACCACGTGTATAGGCTTTGGGAAAGGAGAAGAACACTTCCAAGCAGGGCGACCGCTCACAGCGAGCAGCACCCCAAAGAAGCGCGGGAGAGTGAAAACCGGCTAGTTTATACCCATGCAACTCAGGCCTTCCTCCCATTGTTATGGAAAGCAGGGAGTGTTAAATGTCCTTAGATAATCCCTCCCTGCACCTCACCTAGGCCCTTTAGTGTGCTAATGTTTTGAGCCAAATGCCCTTAAAGGAGTCCTGCAACAACTCCCCCTGATTAGTTTACTAATAAAAATTGAAAAGGTAAGAAATATTTAGTAATGTACAGAAAATTAAGATAAGAAAAAACAATTCGAATTACAAAATGATAATACATGTTACTTTAGGATCCTAACTTGTTTTTTGGACCCAAAGCAAAGTTCAAGATAAAGTGTTTTTAGCTGTCTGATTATAACGGACTATAGTTTGCACTGTCCATAATTTGTGAGAGTCAATTTGCTATATTTTATGTAAAGTCGGGTGTCTGGAACAAAGTCTGTGGGGCTACTTCTGGAACAGCAATAGTGGTGATCATATGAGTATGAGTCTCTGGAGAGCAGTGGTCAGGAACTCATTGAATTGTCAGGAACACTGGATTGGGTTTCAGGAACACTGGAACAAGTATCTCGAATTCTGGAACAGGAGTCTTGAGTGCTGGAACAGGTGTCCGGAACATCGGTGTGATATCTTGAACTCTGGAACAGGAGTCTTGAGCGCTGGAGCAGGTGTCTGGAACATCGGTGTGGGCGTCTTGCAGGGCTTCTTCAGCAAGGGAACATTGGCACCGGTAACTGTACCTGTAGCTTAGACGAGACAAAAACACTTTTCGAGGTTAATCACAAGTAGAGATTTTAAGGCTTTGTAGGGATCCAAGTCTGGGATGGAGAGAAGAATATGAAGAAGCTCCAACATGGGTGGAGCAGGGAAATAAGTATGAGAATTGATTATTTTAAAATTGATAAATCTAGTGGATCAGCAGTGGAGTTGATGAATGTAATAGAGGTTTGTAGTGGTCAGAAATTGAGAAGGTAGTAGTTGAGACATAACATAGACACAACATTAATCACAAACATAATGGTGGCCACCACATGCACACACACGCACACATACATTTGATCGATCAATATCTTACAGCTGTATATGTGACCCATTTAGGGTGATAAATGGTAACGAGGCAAGCGCTTCATAAATATAAAGCCGGCAAATGATGGTGAGAAAGTGTCTTTTCCTGTGAATAGAGCATTGGGAAAAATTAGTTTTGCAAATTATTAAATTTTTAGCGAGCACTGTTTTAGGAGTCTCGGAGTTTTGAGCACTGTAGCGCAGGTTTACTGGATTCGAATATCTCATCCTGTGAACAGAATCATTAGAAATACAATTTTTTATTGATTTAGCAAACATTTTTGTAATGAGCACTGTGATCAGAGTCCACCCATTTTTCCACCTTTTTTTTTGTAAGAAAGAAAATATTTAGGCTGTAAGGCAAGATATTAGACATGAACCATGATCACAGACTGCAAAACAAGATCATTATTAAAAGGAACCAATCCAGGAAGTTTAAACAGCAACTTGCAATTTAAAATTTAAGACTTTATATTGAAAGAATTAGTTGTTTCCTGATTCTTGGGAGAATTCTAGTCTTAACAAGTCGCAGAGGGACCTAGAGTTTCTTGTCAGGGTTATCGCCTGTAGAAATGAAAGCATAGCCTCTTCCCCGAATGAGGAGGTGACCTGCAATCCATTTATCATCAATTTTCACCCAGATAGGTGAATTGACAGTTTTTTGAGTTTGCATATCTTCTTGAAAGTGACGTTCAGCCGGCGGTATAGGGATCTCCCTTGAGGTATATTTAAGAAGTTTAAGGTGAATAATGTTAAAGATAAAGAATCCATTGGAGGCATGCTTGTTTTTCGTTGCTTTAATAGCTGAGTTTTAAGGTTGTAGGGCTCCCATGGGGACCATAGTAGAATTTACATTCCTTAAGTCAATCAGCAAACGCCATTTGCCTGATTTTTTCTGTATTACAAAAACAGGAGAATTCCATTCTGAAAACGTTTCCTCAATATGTCCTAATTTCAGCTGTTCTTCCACTAGATTTGTTAGCGCCTCTAACTTTTTGATATTGAGGGGCCACTGTGGTGTCCATATAGGTTTGTCAGACTTCCACTGAATACGGATAGGTAGTGGGCGCTAACCACAGCGGCCCCAATTAAAAAGGGTTACTCCCGGTGTTAGGCTTATTATGGAGAGCTGGAATTGGTGCTCGATGGGGAATTGGACGAGGTATGTGGATTACTGCCCCCCCACTGCTCCAGCATGTCTCGACCCCATAAAGTTAAAGTCATAGGGGCTATATAAGGCTGGACCATGGCTACATTCCCTTCAGGGCCAATACACGGCAGCCACCTGGCACTCTGTCGGAGAAGAGAGGAGGAGATATTGCCTACCCGCTCAGGCTATGGGACACTTTCTTTAGGGCCCAGTTAGAGGGCCAATACTTGGTGGAGATTATGGATATGTTTGCCCCTGTATCCAACATGCCTTTGAATTTCCTTTTTATAAATTTCGATGGGTATAACCGGCCGCTTGGCCTGAGAAATTCTGGCAGTGTACCCAACTAGATAGTTAGCAGGTGGCTTGTGGGCTTGGTTCTGTGTGGCTGCATAACCAACAATGAAGTTGGCAGAATGGTTGGTACTGTTTAAGCCACCAGCTGTAGGGTGTTCGGACTGACTACACGTACCCTCAAAAAATAATAATAGTTTAGCAAGTGGTTCCCCTTTTTTTAAAAGTCCATTTAGTTGGCACAGATATTGACAGTATTATCTCTCCATGAGATTCAGGATCCAGAAGTCCGAAATGCACCATAATTTCCTTAAATTTCAGCCATTCGCTCCCCTGAATTAAACCCATACTACCTGGGGAGCAGGTCCTTTTATCCCTGTTTTTAGCATGTAGGGGTCTTGACTTGGGTATATTGTGACAGTCTTAGGGCAGAGAATGTCGAGACTGTCACTGCCTGATGGGGTAGGCCAGAGAGCATTTATTGACTGTAATTCTGTGGATTCTGATTCGGAGGATAGTGTGCAGGTGGAATGAAGGAGAGTGCCCCTGGATTCAGCTGGGCCTGGGGCTGGCCCCCCACCCAGTTTCCCGCATTAGTGGGAGGAATAGATGTTATTTGAGCCTGCGGAGCTTGTGGAACCTGGGAGGGGGTCCATGTAACATTTCCTATAAAGGGATTATTAGAATGTTGCCCTGTGTTGATAGTTTTAGGAGATGGGCAATCTCTACGGGTGTGTCCCTTCTTTCCGCAGCTAAAGCAGGTTATCTGTCCAGATGAAGCCTGAGGCTGACTTCGCCTCCAAGACCAACAGTCTCTGGCCCAATGTTTTCCTTTTCTGCACCTTGGGCATGGTCCAGGTGGGGCCCTTCGAGGGGTGGAGCTGCGATTATTAGAATAGTTTCTCCGATTATTGTTTATCCTTTGAAGTTTATTGTTTCTCCCCTAGAGCTGTTTGACTTGTTTCTCCCCCTAGAGCTGTCTGACATTTCATCCCTCTCCTGATCCTCCTGCTGTATGGGATAAGCCTCTATATCATCCTGTGTTTTATGGGAGGTTAAACCGACATTTCTACAGGCCTTTAGATACCCCATGAGGTCATCCTTTTCCCTAATACCATATAGTAATGCTCGACATTTTTTGATTAGCATTCTCATATGCTAAATTTCGTTTTAGGATTTCTTGAGTGGTTGGGTCTTGAACCTGTCTTTGGATTGTTTCACATAATCTCCCAACAAAATCAAAGTATGGTTCATCACGACCCTGGTAAATTTTTGTATAGCTACCTAGAAATTCTGGGTCGGAACCTACTGTTTCCCACGCCTTTAATGCTGTCTCCCGAACGGAGTTTTAAAATAGGTTCAGGTAATGTCTCTTGTTTTGCTTTTATTTTTCCATTCACCTTCACCTTTTAGCATGGCAAAAGTTATAGTATGGCCTGATTTCTTTTCTCTTAAAGTGTCAATATTCTGGTTAACCCATCTGCATACCACATATGCCATTGCATGTACTGTGATTTGTTTAGACAAGTATCGGCTACCGTTTCAAAGTCTCCCAATACCCACTGACTACTTTCGCTCCAATCAGCTAAATATTTTAAAGTATAAGGACTTGATATTCCAAACCTGTCGCAAGCCTTCCTAAACGGGGGTTATTGCCTCAATTTTTTAAGTCTTCATGAATCGGTTTTACTTTATCTTTAGATTGGTCATGAGAAAGATTGCTGCGCTTTGCTCTTTGACTCGAGCTAATTTGTTCCTCCCCTTCTTCCTCATCAGAGCTTGTAGTATCTGGCAGAGGAACATCTACCCCATTGAGGGTATTAACTCTGGAGAGATTTTCAGCTTGGGAATTTGCCTACTCTGGGTTTTCCTGTTCCTCCTCTAAGTTATCAGCCACATTAGAATTCTTTTTTAGATTTTTTTTGCTGGGAATGTATACACCTTTTTCAAGTCTACAGTTTTGGGGCGTGTTTGTGAAGCGGCTTTTAGTTGGTTCACGCCTCAGTATTGGGTATGCGCTAGGTCCTGATTGATAAGTTATGAAATCAGAAATCTCCCTGCGTAACACATCCATTTCTTGGTTTAAGTTTTCAAGTTTCCTATATGTTTCTTCCTTTTGTTCTTTCAATCTTATGTGTAACTTCCAAACCTCCTCTTTCTGTCCATCTATTCTATCTCTCTGTCTGTCAATTTCTTCCTCTAAGATAATGCTGATTTTATCGATATCCTTCTTCTGCTCTTCAAAGTTTACTTCAAATTTTAAATCCTGTTTAATAATTTTACTTTCCTGTTCTAATTTTTCTTTGAATTTTAAATCCTGTTCTTCTAATTTTTCCTTGAATTTTAAATCCTGTTCTTCTAATTTTTTCCTCAAATTTTAAAATCTGGTTAATAATTTTACTTTCCTGTTCTTCTAATTTCTTTTCAAATTTTAAACTCTGCTTAATAATTCTGTCCTCAAGCTTTAAGACCAGTCTACCTGTAGCTTTATGATCCTCACTTATTTCTTCAATCGCTGAGTAAATCTCGTCCCTTAAGATTGCATTCAATTTATTACTTTCTTCCCTCTCTCTATTAAACATTGTCCTTACGCAAAGGTACAGTTTAAAAATCGCAAGGACCCAGATGATTTGTGAAAAGATAGAGTAGTTCTCAGAAAGGAACTTTATAGACTGGGCTATGTATGGTGCCGAGCCAATAAAAGATACAATGTATCTATACCATGAGATATCCATCATTTTACTCACGGTTCGGAGGCAGATGATCTCTGTCCGATGATAATTAGACCAGACGATGTTCGTGGTGCCCCACACAGGGACGCCAAACGTCGGGCGCTCCGCCGGGGTCCCCGACAGTGCCGGGAAGCGAGTTCCCTTCTACCTCCGGGCCGGCGAGGAATGGATGAGCTCTCAGGGATCCGATGAGGTTTTAAAAGACTTTACTTATCACAGGTTCAGGCATACAAAGCAGCAAAAAGGAAAAACCCGATGCTTAAGATTCCAGGCTAGAACCCCAGCCACGTGTAGGCCAAGATGGCGACCACCACGTGTATAGGCTTTGGGAAAGGAGAAGAACACTTCCAAGCAGGGTGACCGCTCACAGCGAGCAGCAGCCCCCAAAGAAGCGCGGAGAGTGAAAGCTGGCTAGTTTATACCCATGCAACTCAGGCCTTCCTCCCATTGTTATGGAAGGCAGGGAGTGTTAAATGTCCTTAGATAATCCCTCCCTGCACCTCACCTAGGCCCTTTAGTGTGCTAATGTTTTGAGCCAACTGCCCTTAAAGGAGTCCTGCAACAGTTTTGAGAAAAGTATCCTCGCCATAACAGATAATGGATCACATGCTCTAGTCTTCCTAGAAAATCTGATATCTGGGGAGATCTTTTCACTGCCCATAGGCCTTATCCAGTAGAGAAAAAATCTGTTAAGAAATACAGAGGGTTTTCTGGCAGACTGTCAAGCAATAAGCGTTACTATGTAGCATTCTCTAGTGGGACTGTCAATCAAGCTGCAGAAAAACAGACAAGGCTGTCCTAGGTTATTTCTCTGCACATGCCCTTGTTGTCTGTAACTAACCATAGATAAAGTTAGACAGACAACAGGTTTTTTCTTGTTTTTCTTTTACTTCTAAGTCTGACAAGACCTTGTCTTCTAGGGTTAGTTAGGAAGGCTAAGATAACAAACTTCTATTCTTTGCTTATCTCACATCACTCAGGTGGCAACTCCGGCAGGTTTTGGCTCCTAGACATCGCCTCCCTCTCACCATAAATCCTATAGTAAAAATGTAAAATGTCCTGGTGATGTAAATCATGTTTACATAATGTGTAAATTGTACTGCCCTTTATTCCGGTGGTATATCAGGGAGCTGAGGTCTTTCGGGTGAGTCAGCTTTGGCCACTTAGCTGCGGTCAATCAGTCAGCTCTGGACAGTCAGCTGTGGCCAATCAGCTGTCAAGTTGAGAGCTGCTGCACCTCTGGTTGGTGATTATTAAAAATGTTAATGGAAATACATCTTGTTCTTGGAGTCTCATCTCTGCACTTCCATGCTGCCGGGACATTTCTGCTTCATCTGGTGTCCAAGGTGGCGAAGGCCTTATGGTGAGACAGGGGTTACGGATGGGAATAGGAGGAAATATGTTGCACAGAAATATGTTTGTAGCATATTTTCTGGAAGCTGGAGTAATTTTATTTCGATGGGAAACTGCACATCTCATTTAGATACATATACTGATGCACTTGTGATTCTCACTAAGGCAGCTGGTCTGCCTCGAAAGAGTGTGTTTTAGAAGGTCTCCTTGAGAGAATGCAGGTTCTTGGTTTGAACCAGAGAACAGAGTTCAACCTGAAAGTACGGAAAAAAACTTGGGAAGGATTTAAGGCATACCCATAGAAGAGTTAAAATTATTCCTACAGAAGAACAGGGGTGCATATGCTTGCATTAATTCTACTTTCATGCCCTTTGAATATGATTCAGAGGAGGAAGACATACTTTCTTCTGCCCCAACTCCCTCCTATTTTCCCCCACCCCTTGTACCTCTGCCTGGGGAACCTACTGCACCTCTGGCTTGAATTACCCCCTAGTGACCAGTGGTCAGCATTACCTGCCATTTTAAATTCTAACTCTGAAACAAGACAGGCAGCCTGGCCTGCTGATAGTTTTGATTCTGATGCAGAAATCGAGGTGCCTTGACAAGAGAGGGTGCACAGGAGGGAATTTCATTATCACAGTGGGATTTTGGATCTGAGTAAGAATAGAGAAGGTCACCTAGGCCTAGGTGTCCTGAGTTTCACTTCCTAATTTACTCAGATCGAATATCCCACTAGGCAAAGGGAACACTGGTAGCGGGTACCATACTTGGAAATTGATTTTTGGAAAGACAAAAACACCAAGATTAGCTTCCAGGACTGAATCCAGTCCCTCCTGTATCTGGGTGTGTGTGTGTGTTTTTGTGTGTCTGTGTGGAAGGTTCTGTGTTTTGTGTGTGTGATATTTGTGTCTCCACAGAACTAATCAGCCCCAGAGAATAGGCCGGAACTTTCACGAGCAAGAACCAATGCACACAGTCCTGGATCCACCCCGGACCCATCTGCCCTGCAATTCTGGGACCATCTCCAGGCCCTTCTACAGGTGTGTGATCCTTGTGTCTGCGAGAAACTAATCAGCCCCAGAGCTCAGGCCAGAACCAGCCACCCGATCGCAAAACTGAAAACTGTTGGGCCTTCGCACATCTGCATGACATACAGGTTCTCATCTTGGTGGCTAACTGGCCGCAGTGACTGAATGTATCTAACTGAGGAGAGATGACTTACCCTTAAACAAAGACCCTACATGCCTTCTATGCCAACACAACAAAGGCACTACAACTTACAGTTAATTTTGCAGAATTGACACTGCAAGGACATTTTACATTTTTGCCATAGGATTTATGGTGATACGGAGGAAACACTCATTTGAGCTAACAAGGGAATGTGCAGAGAAATGACCTAGGACAGCCTTGTCTGTGTAACTGCAACTTGATTAACAGTCTCACTAAGGGAATTGTACACACTAACTCTATTGGGGAGACAGTCTGCCAGAAGACCCTATGTATACGTTAACAGGCAGTATACATCTGACCTTCCTTCGCGTATCCTTAGATCTACTTACTACCACAATTTCCAAAGATGCTCTATATAACAGCAGAATATGGAAAAAAGACTCACAATTAATAAACAGAAAACAAGAGATAATCGGGTTGAAGCCAGAAGAAATAATATACGGGTCATTGGGGTCCCAGAAGGCCTAAAGAAAACTGTCAAAACTGTCATTGTGAGAAGTTTCCAGAACAAAAGAATGCTTGCATCCATATGCAGGAGGCCTGTAGGATACCACCTACAAGAAGCACCAATAAGAATACTTCAAGACACATCTTAACTAGAAGGACAAACATTACTTGTAGAGATGTAATGCTGAAAACAGCAAGATCCAAGAAGGAAATCACATACAAAGGCACATCATTAAGATATACAGCAGACTTCTCTGATGAAACATTCCAAGCCTGAAAACAATGTTGGAATATTGTGAAAAGGCTCAATGAAATGCAGGCCTCACCAAGAATTCTTTACCCGGCCAGACTCACAATCAGATATGAACGAAAGACATACAACTTCTTGAATAAGCAACTACTCACGACTTACATGGACTCAAAACCAACTTTAAAAGAAGGACTGAAGGGTCTACTGGAAAATACGACAAAACCCAAAAGCACAACCTGTATAAACAGAAAGATGGCAAAAAAAACCAATGACAATAATCTCTCTCAATATCAATGGTCTAAATGAACCAATTCAGAGACACAGAATTGCAAAATGGAATGGATTCAACAACTGAACCTAAAATTCTGATATCTTCTGAAACACATCTGAACAATCACAGCTAACACAGACACAAAGTCAAAGGTTGGAAGACAATTCTCCATGCAAACAACTAGTCAAAAAGGCCGATGTGGCCACACAATTATTGGATAATAGAGACTTTAGGCTGAAAAAGGTTAGAAGGGAGAATGAAGGAAGAAATTACACTACTATGCATATATGCTTCCAACAGGGGGGCCGGCAAAATACTAAAAACAACTGCTAATAGACCTCAAAAAGTCATTAACTGTAGGACAATAAAAGTTAGAGACTTCATCACTACCTATCAACTATGGATAGATCGACAAGATTGAAACTCACCAAGGAAATATTGACCCTGAAGGAAGAAAAGGAACAAAAGAGAGCTAGTGTATATAGAAGAGAGCTAGTGTATTTAGACAGGGCTTTTCATGCCAAAAAAGCTGAGTACACATTTTTCTCCAGTGCACGTGGAACATTTACCAAGCTAGACCACATGCTGAACCGCAGAGAAACATCAAAAAATTTTGAAATAGATAGAAATTATGTCAACTATCTTTTCAAACTGAGAATGGAAGTTAACCTTACACAGAAACAGGGAGTCAAGCCAAATTCCTGGAAACTGAACAGCTCACTGCTGAACAGCCAGTGGGTCATAGAAGACATCAAACTGGAAATCCAAAGATTCCTGAAAACAAATGAAAATAAAGACAACAACTATCAGAACTTAACTTATGGGACACAGCAAATGCTGTATTCAGAGGAATATATATAGCTCTGCAAGCATTCATCAGGAAAGAAAAAAGGGCCCACACAAAATGACCTGACTCTACAGCTGAAGACATTAAAAAAAAGACCAACAAAAGGAGCCCAACCCAAGCAGAAGGAAGAAAATAATAATGTTTAGGGAGGAAATCCAACAAGGTGAAGACCCAAAAAAACTCTCCAAAAGATTAATGAAAC
>JAJIBD010000380.1:0-56535 GCA_021461705.1 Cryptotis parvus
TCTCTCTCTCTCTCTCTCTCTCTCTCTCTCTCTCTCTTCTCTCTTACACATTGTGGATTGCAATACATACATTTAGAGGTCATCATGTGTATCTTACTGCCTGTATTTAATGCTCAGTTTTAGGTTGGTATTAGCACTTTTGACAATTATTAGCATTCTGTTCCCTTCTCTGTCTTACCTAACCTCTGACTCCCACACGTTTGTGTAATTTTTACATTTGATAGGACCTCCTGATCCATGTTTCGCCTGATCTTGGATATTGGTATCATAATAGGTGTATATATCTCTGTCATGCAAATAAATGCAGTCATTCTATATCGGTCTTTTTCCTTCTTGCTAATTTCACTCAACATGATCCTCTCCCTGTCCATCCATTTATAGGCAAATTTCATGCCTTCATTTTTCCTAACAGCTGCATGGTATTCTGTTGTGTAGCTGTACCACAGTTTCTTTATCCAGTCATCAGTTCTCGGGCACTTTGATTGTTTACAGATTCTGACTATTGTGAATAGTGCTGCTATGAAAATAAAGATGCAGATGGTGTTTTTCGCTGTGTGTTTTTGGCTTCCCAGGGGTATATTCCCAAGAGTGGTATGACCGGGTCAAATGGGAGCTCGATGTCTAGTCTTTGGAGGAATGTCCATATGGTTTTCCAAAAAGGCTGCACCAATCGACATTCCCACCCACAATGGATGAGAGTCTACCCTTTTACCCTTTTTACCTTTTACCTGAATCCATGCAAGCACCGGTTGTTCTTGCCCTTTTTGATATGCACATTTCTCTGTGGTGTGAGATGATATCTCATTGTTGTTTTGATTTGCATCTCTCTGATGATTAGTGAGGATGAGAATTTTTTCATATGCCTTTTGGCCATTCAATTTCTTCCTTGTCAAAGTTTCTGTTCATTTCTTCTCTCCATTTTTTGATGGGGTTGGCAGTTTTCTTGTAAAGTTCTACCAGTGCCTGATACATCCTGTATATTAACCCCTTATCAGTTGGGTATTGGGTGAATATTTTTTCCCAGTCTGTGGACTATCTTTGTATCTTGGTCACTGTTTCTTTTGAGGTACAGAAGCTTTTTAGTTTCATGTAGTCCCATATGTTTATCTTTTCTTTCAGTTGCTTTGTTAGTGGTGTTTCATCTTTGAAGATGCCTTTTACTTCAATGTCGTGGAGGGTTTTCACATATTTTCTTCAACATACTTAATGGATTCAGGTCTGATATTGAGATCTTCAATCCATTTTGAATCTGACTTTCGTGCATGGTGTTAGATAGAGGTCCAAATTCATTTTATTACACGTAGCTGCCCAGTTTCCCCAGCACCACTTGTTGAAGTGTCTTCCCTTGCTCCATTTTGGACTCTTTGCACCTTTATAAAATGTTAAATGATCATGTGTTTGAGGATGGGTGTCAGGATACTTAAGTCTATTCCATAGGTCCTCAGGTCTGTTTTTTTCCCCAATACTACGCTGTTTTAATTACTACTGCTTTGTAGTACAGCTTGAAATTGGGAAAGGTGATGCCTCCCATCTTCTTTTTGCCCAGAATTGCTTCAGCTATCCGGGGGTTTATTATTCCAAATGAATTTCAGGAATGTTTGGTCAATTTCTTTAAAGAATGTTATGGGTATCCTTATAGGGACCGCATTGAAGCTGAATAAAGCTCTAGGAGTATTACCAGTTTGACAATGCTGATTCTCCCCATCCATGAGCAAGGAATGTGTTTCCATTTCCTCATGTCCTCTTTTATTTCTTGAAGAAGTGTCTTGTAGTTTTCTTTGTACAGGTTCTTTACACACTTGGTTAAGCTGATTCCCAGCTATTTGATTTTCTGTGGTACAATTGTGATTGGAATAGTTTTCTTAATATCCCTTTCTTCTCTTTCATTACTTGTATATAGGAAAGCCACCAACTATTGGGTATTGATTTTGTACCCTGCCACTCTACTATACGTATCTATTGTTTCTAGAGTTTTTTGGAAAGGGTTTAGGGTTTTCTAGGTATAATATCATATCATCTGTGAATAGTGATACTTGACTTCTTCCTTGCCTATCTGGATGCCCTTAATGTCCTTTTCTTCTCTGATTGCTATGACAAGTAATTCCAGTACGATAGTGAATAAAAGAGGTGAGAGTGGGCAATGTTGTCTTGTCCCTGATCTTACGGGGAAGGCTTTCAATTTTTTCCCCATTGAGAATGATGTGGCCTTTTGGTAGATGGCTTTGACTATCTTGAGGAAGGTTCCTTCAATTCCCCTTTTTTGGAGGGTTTTAATCATGAACAGATGTTTGATCTTGTCAAATGCTTTCTTTGCGTCTATCGATAGGATCATATGGTTTTTATTTTTTTCTTTTTATTGATATGATGTATTATGTTGATTGACTTGAGAATGTTGAACCATCCTTGCATTCCCAGGGTGAATCCTACTTGTCATGATGTATAATCTTTTTGATGAGTCTCTGGATTCTGTCTGCTAGTATTTTGTTAAAGATATTAGCATCTATTTTGATCAGGGAGATCGTTTTGTAGTTTTCTTTCTTTGTGTTATCTCTCCTGCTTTGGGAATCAGGGTGTTATGTGTCTCGTAGAAGCTGTTTGGGAGTGTTTCTGTTTATTCTATTTCCTGGAAGAGCTTGAAAAAGACTGACTGTAGGTCCTCCTTGAAGGTTTGGTAGAATTCATTCTTGAATTTGGACCTGGGCTTTTGTGTTTGGGCAGATTTTTAATTACTGTTTTAATTTCCTCGATGGTGATAGGCTTATTCAGGTATTGCAGGTCTTCTTGTTTCACCCATGGAAAGTTATAGGAGTTCAGGAATTTATCCATTTCTTTTAAGTTCTCATGTTTCATGGCATACAGACTTTCAAAGTAATCTCTGATGATCTTTTGGATTTCTGTGGTTTTTGTTGTGATGTCCCCCTTTTCATTTCTGATTCTGTTTATTTGGGTTCTCTCTTTTCCTGTCCTTACATGTCTTGCTAGTGGTTTGTCAATCTTGTTTTTTTTTCAAAGGACCAGCTCTTGGTTTCATTAATCTTTTGGAATGTTCTTTGGGTTTCCAACTCATTGATTTTCTCTCTAAGTTTTATTATTTCCTTTTTTTCTACCTGAGTTGGATTCCTTTTTTTGTTCTTTTTCTAACATTTTGAACTGTGAAGTCAGGTTATTTATGTGGGCCCTTTCTTCTTTCCTGATGAATTCTTGCAGAGCTATGAACTTTCCTCTTAACACTGCTTTTGCTGTGTCCCACAAGTTCTGATAGTTGGTGTCTTCCTTTTCATTTGTTTCCAGGAATCTTTGGATTTCCTGTTTGATTTCTCCTGTGACCCACTGGTTGTTCAGCAGTGAGCTGTTCAGTTTCCAGGGTTTGGTTTAAGTCCCTGTTTCTGTATGTGGTTAGCTTCCATTTTCAGTGCATCATGGTCTATAAAAATAGTTGACACAATTTCTATCTTTTTATTTATTGAGGTATGTTTAATGACTCAGCATGTGGTCTATATTGGAGAATGTTCCATGTGCTCTGGAGAAATTGTGTATTCAGCTTTTTGGAGATGAAAAGCCCATCAACCAGCCCTCTTTCTTTGATTTCTTCCTTCAGGGCAAGTATTTCCTTGCTGACTTTCAGTCTTGTCAATTTATCAAGTGTTTTTAGAGCAGTGTTGAAGTCTATGACTACTATTGTGTTCCTGTCAATGTCTTCTTTGAAGTCTATTAGCAGTTGTTTACGTATTTAGCTGGCCCCTCTTAGTTGCATATATGTTTAGGCATGTAAGTTCTTCCTAGTATATGTATTCCTTAATTATTAATAAATGGCCTTCACTCTGCCTTCTAAACTTTTAGCCTGGAAGTCTATGTTGTCAGATACTAGTATGGCCATACCGGCCTTTTTGGATGAGTTGTTTGCATGGAGAATAGTCTTCCAGCCTTTGACTTAGAGTCTGTGTTTGCTCTGATTGTTCAGATGTGTTTCTTGTAGGCAGCAGAATGTTGGATTCAGTTTTTTAATCCATTTTGCTGCTCTATGTTCTTTATTGGTGCATTTAGGCAATTGACCTTGAGAGAAATTATTGTCATTGGTTTTTGTGCCATCTTTTTTAATAAGTTTGTTGCACTTTTAGGGTTTGTTTTATCTTGTAGCAGCTTCTTCAGTCCTTTTAAAGTTGGTTTGAGTCTATGAAGTTCTTAAGCTGTTGCTTATCTATGAAGTTGTGTATCTTTCCTTCAAATCTGAATATGAGTCTGGCGGGGTAAAGAATTCTTGGTGAGGCCTTCATTTCATTGAATCTTTTCACAATATCCCACCATTGTCTCTTTGGGCTTGGAGTGTTTCCTCTGAAAAATCTGCTGTAAATCTTAGGGATTTTCCTTTGTATGTGATTTCCTTCTTTGATCTTGCTGCTTTCAGTATTCTATATCTATGGTTCTTGTCATTTTTATTAGGATACGCCTTGGAGTTTTCTTATTTAGGTTTCTTTTTAGATGGTAACTTTTGAGCCTTCTGTATCTGGGAGCAAGCTCTCTTTTGTTCTGGGAACTTCTCAGCAATGATTGCTTTGATAGTTGCTTCTTCAGGATTTTCTTCTTCTCCCTCTGGGACTCAATGATACTTACATTATTCTTTTGGTTTCATCTCGATTATCTCTTGTCTGTTAATTTACTGTGAGTCTTTTTTTCCTTCTTCTGCTGTTGCCGAGAAAGTCTCTGCACCTCATTTTCGAGGTCACTGATTCTGTCTTCAGTGGCTGTTTCTCTGCTGTGAAGGCCTTCCAATGAGTTTTTAATTTCCCCATCTCATTTTAAATGCCTGTTATTTCTGCTTGCATTTTCATTTCCATTTTACTCACTTCTGCTTTCAGGTCCTCTTGCATTTTATTGGCTCTGTGTTCCATTGTTTACTTGAGCTCCTTATGCATTCTTAACAGCTCTGTTCGAAATTGCTTATCAGAGATCAGACAGCTCATTGTTATTGCTTGGCTCCTCTTGTCAGGTGGCTTCTCTTATGGAGCTTGACGTAATTCTGCATACTTTACCATTATGACTGTTATAGGTTGCAACTTGAGTGTACTGGGCACTGTGTGTCTGGGCAGTACAGTAGGGTTTGTTGATGGTTCACTGATTTTGAGGGATTCAGGGAGTATTGTGGCTAATGTACCCTGGTACCACTATATAGGATATTGTAAAACTAACTACTTTGTGCGGAGATGCTAGAGTCCACACAGTTTAGACTTTTGGAGTGTGAAAACTAGGGTAGAGTGGCCGAGATCAGGGAGATAGCATGGGGAGTGGGAAGGGTCCTGGTCGGCAGAAGTTGGGTGCCTCAGCAGCCAGACTTTGGGTCCTTTACCTGGAGTAAAGTGGCTGAGATTAGGGTGATGTCATGGGGAGGAGGAGAGGGTCCTGGTCGGCAGAAGTTGGGCCACCATTCTTTTTTGAAGTGAGTAATTAAGTCATGTTTATGTCCAAAGAAAAGGAAATACTAATTCTCACTTTTTGGAAAACATTGTTCCATTGTTCTATATGGAACAATGTCTCAATATGTACTCAGTATATCACGATCATGATCACGATCTTCTTGTATATCATCTATTTGCTAGAGCGGGCACCAGTAATATCTCCATATGTCCTGTCTCATGCCAGTAGAGCCAAGGGCATTGGCTTGCTACAGGAACATAAAGAGCCCCAAACCATTATATTAGGTCATGGGAATGACCCTAATATAGATTGCTACTGGTATTTGGCATATCAAATAAAACACAAGCAGCTTGCAAGGCTTGCCGTCCGAGAGGCATACTCTTGTAGTCACCTCCAAATAAAGCATTTATTGATGAACCACTGTGCCGCAAAGCGGCCGCAACGCCGAGGCTGTAATGGGCTGGTCTGCTGGGTGGAGTTCTGACGAGAAGGAAGTCCAAATGTGGAAAATGGCGGTCCGTGCATTGTGGGGGTCGTTTGGCTTGTTGTGAGGTTCTGCTGGGTTGGTGGGCCAGGGCTAGAACCCACCATGCCTCCTGAGTGCCTCATGAACAGCTGGGCACAGGGAGAGCAAGGAGCAGCTCTGCCCCATGTCTGAGAGTCTCTGGACCAGCATACCTGGGCGGATTGAGGAAAAAACTGCTGCAGGGTGGGTGTCGAAGATCCGGGCTAAGATGGGCTGGTACTCAGTATATACTTATTAATATTTATTTTATTTGTTTGATTTCAATACTCTAATTTTTGCCTGAAACTTCCTTAATGTATCTTTATGATTTTAACATATTTATTGTTCTTTGGAAAGAATATGGTATTCTTGCCAATTCTTGTTGATTCCAATATTTTCTATAGTACATTCTCCTTGGTGTGAGGCATTGTTTCCTTGTAATTTTTATTTTCATTTCCCTAATAATAAGTGATTGTGAACAGTCTTGCGATGTGTCTGTGGATCATGTATGTGCTTTCTTTACGGAAGTGTCTATTCAGGTCTTCTACCATATTTTGACTGGCCAATCTTTAGATTCTTTCTCTCTTTCCTGAGTTTATCCATAAAACTCCAGAACAAGAAGGAGCAGAATTAATTTCTTGAAAGAAGTGAAAAGAGTCAATGAAATTTCACTTGATCACTTGATCACTTCACTTGAATCACATTATTCATTGATTTGCTGGAGCAAGTGCCAGTAACATTTCCATTGGACCCTATCACGTGCCAATGTAGCCCAATGGCATCTGGTTGATTCAGGAATACGAAGAGCCTCAAACCGTCCCTTTCAGGGTCTTGACAAAGGAGACTGACGATCTTGTAGGTGGGCAGTCATGTGATCTTTTGACATCCGTGGGATCCAGTCGGTAATAGCTCTAGTCCAGCGGTCATCTCCAAATCTCATTACATGTCCAGCCTATCTGATTTTTTGAGGCCTTGGCAAACGAGACAGCGTCCCTGATTCTGGAATAGCGATGGAGGTCGGGGCTCCGAATTCCTTCTCTCACTTGAGTGAGACCGTTATATTCCAAGCATGGCTCTTTCGATTCCTCTTTGGGAGACCCGTATAGCATTCTCATCCTGCTTTCGTAGGGCCCAGGTCTCTGAGGCATATGTTAATGCAGGGAGAATGGTGGAGTCGATGGGCCCAGAGCTGGAGGTTCTTTGTCCTTATAACTATTTCTTCGATGCCTTTCAAGGCATTCCATGCCGCTCTCTTCCTCCTGCGCAGCTCAGGTTTTAGGTCGTTCATCATGTTGATTTCTCGACCTAGGTACACATAACTGCTGCATTCAGAGATGTTTGTTCCACTGAGAGTGAATGGGGCCTCTGGAACTAGCTCATTTTTCATGAACATTGCTTTGTTTAGATTCAGCTGTAGACCTATCTTTCCACATTCTTGGTCAAAGTCAACCAGCATTTGTGCCTCTTGGCTAATGTTTGGTGTTATTAGAATGATGTCATCAGCGAAGCGGAGGTGGTGTAGTTGCCGACCATCTATCTTCACTCCCATTCCTTCCCATTCTAATTGTCACATGATGTTCTCGAGGGTGGCGCTGAAGAGTTTTGGTGAAATGGTATCACCCTGTTGAATCCCTCTTTTGACATCAATGATCACTTCCCTTGTAGAATGTTGAGATCCTGGTGGTGAATTCATAACATAGCTCATGAAGGATCTTGATGTATTGGGTTTGAACGCCCTGTTTGGCTAGGGCTTTGATGACTGCTTCAGACTCCACAGAATTAAAGGCTTTCTGTAAATCAATGAACGTGAGACAGAGTGGCATCTTGTACTCCCTACAAACCTCAATGAGCTTGGTTACTGTTTGGATATGGTCGATTGTGCTGAATCCTTTCTGGAAGCCAGCTTGTTTGCATGGTTGTCCTATATCTAGTGTTCTGCCAATCCTGTTCAGTTTGTAGATGACGGACAACAGGCAGATGGGGGCGATAGTTGCCAATGTCGTGAATGTCTCCCTTCTTGAACAGTAGAACTGTCCTGCTGGTTTTCCATTGGGAGGGCACTTTGCTTTCAGACAGGTAGCGTGTGAAGAGCCGAGCTACCTGTATTGATGAGTACTGATGGCAGATTCTTTAGGTGTTCGGAAATTTCCAATGAAATTTCAGTATTGTAAAATAATATGCATGTTTTACCTTATTGAACCTTGTTACAGTGAGAAACTGATCTTCCCTTAGAGTGGGCATGATTGTTGTGTGTCGGGGAGCCACTGGGGTCCCCAAGAGTATCAGGACAGAAGTTCTCTTCTACCTCTGAGATTTCCCAGGAACAGATGAAAACTCACAATTCTGGTGCAGTTCCAAAAGGCTTTTAATAGTACAAAATTCTCTAGCACTGCAATCCAGTATAAAGCAAGAACTCTAGCTCTGGTCAGAACTTAGACCATACTTGAGATCCCAAGTCTCCTACCTAAGAGAATCCCACCAGAGAGGGAGTCCTACCAAAGAGGGTCCTACCAGAAAGGAGTCCCACCAAAGAGAGGGTCTCACTGAGAGCCCTACCAAAAAAGGGGGAGAGTACCTCAAGTCAGTCCCCTTATAAATATCAAAGTAATCCTAACTTCAGGGAGGGTCTGTCAATAAAGAACCCTAAACAGCTTCTAGATAGTAGAATAGTGTAGAAGGGTGGTGCCACACCCTATTATAGGTATAAACAAAGGGCTACACCAAGGACTAATCCTTCCTGAGATTATCTCTTATGTAAAATACTGGAGAGAGAGGGGGCTGGTATAAAATAATACATCTTAATTTCATGGGCTTCCTGTACTCTAGATGGTACCCATAAGGTACTTCTTATTTTATATCTGCACCAGGGTGATTCTGAGTATCTTTTTCTCTGAATACTGAAAGGGTCACACTCGCCTGCATGAGGGCAAACTAGTATGATCCTTCCTATAATCTTAAACGATAGTCTCAACATAGCCAGGATGCCAGTGTCCTGGTAAATTTTAACTGTCCCACGCTGGGTACAGTAGGTATAAAGAGGAGCTGTGCCTGATCTAGAAAACATAGAAGTCTTAGTAGATGTATAATAATAAGTCAGAAGTTACTCATTCAGAGTCAAGGTGACTTCTGTAACTGCCACACCCTCTATTAGTGTTTACATAGAAGAGAGATCTCATTAGTATGAACCCTGACTTAAGAACATGTAAATAGATTAAGCTGTGAGTGAATAAAACAGCAAAGCTCCCAAGCTAGCTAGGCCTGCCATCCAAAAGTAGTGAATATAGGTACTGGATTATAATTCATTATATCCACCATCCACCAGATGAACTCAAGTAATATGACTGTTCTATGCTTTAATTTCTCCATGTCCAAGTAAATACAATAATAAAGTCAGTCTCATGCTATTATGGGAATAAAACTGGAAATAGCACTTGCAAAATTCCAGACTATGGTGAGTCTTTGAGTGGGGGTGGGGGGCATGGGGGTGTCGGTCATCCTGGATGGCATCTCAGTTTGGAGAAGGAATTTAACCTATTAAACAAACCCAGCTAACAAAGTAAATAAAACCCAAAAAGTTTTTAGAAAACCTCCACACAAAACTTCAGAGACTTCCACACCAAAATGGATCTGAGAGAGAGATGAGGCACCCAGAAAAACAAGCAGACCAAGAGCCTGAATGACTGCCTCAGTGCTCACGTCCTTCAAGCAGGGATCCGGGTGATCAGGGCCACTCTGTGCTTCTGTTGACTCTTTCCATTATGTGGGAGCAACAGTGAGGATCAATTGGGTTGAACAAATCAGAAAAGCCATCAGTGACCAATTGGATGCTACAAAGTCTTCAGAGAAATGTTTTTATTTTACTTCATAGGCACTGATCCTAAGCCTCCCCTCCCTATGGACAACAAATCAACTACATCTTGTTTTAGCCACAAGATACTGGACATAAGTTGAGATCTGAATTTGAGCAGATGCTCTGTGGAGCAGGCAAGTTCCCCAGGATTCGTCTGAGATAAGGAACAAACAGAGAAAAGACGTTAAGTCTTTTCTGATATTTATGGGGTTTTGTTTTTGCTTTTTTTGCAGTGCCAGGATATTACCCTGGTAACATGCATGCAAGGTACATGCTTTGCCACTGAACTACATAACTAATCCAATCTTCCAATTCTTTACACTAAATATGGAACCTTTTATCAATAGTACTTGGCTAACAAATAATGTGGCAAAGAAAATTAGATTCATATGTCATGCTATCGCCAGCAACAATAACCATAAGCATAGATATGAATATAAAAATGAAGTTTTGCAAAAGTTTGGTATGAATGAATTCACATACAAGTAGTCATCAAGGTAAGGCCTTCTAACTATACTTGAAATCCATAAATGAAAGAGAAAACATTGATATTGATATAGACAATTTATAATAATAAAATATAAAAATTGATTTTAATATATAAAATTGCCTTTAATATATAAATTAATATAATTTCTAAATGATATACTTTTAATATATAAAATTATCTTTAACATGTTAAACTTTATATTAAGAAAACTTTAAATTATAATTGCACCAAGAAAACCACTATGAAATTGGAAAGCATCAAATCTTCCCAACATATCATTAATGAGGCAGTAGAAGAAATAGAAGCCCTTATATCTGTGTTGGTAAAACTTAGTTTGCTCTCTCTTGAAAAGGAAAACAAAATAGCTAACAAAGCTAAAATATGTAGACATGTTCATTTGCCTCTGACCTAGCAATGCTAGCTATAGGCATTACTCTTACCCTTAACATGCAAATGTGTATATAAATATTCACTGAGGCAGCATGTTTCCCACTTGATTTAAACAGCATGGTTTACAAAGGTGTTCATGATGATTTGTTACAGGCTTTCAATATTCCAACCCCACTAACCTCTGTGACCTTCCCTCCACCATTGTCCCCATTTCCCAACCACCTCTCAATCCTGCTTCTGTTGCAGGCCCCAAATAATTTATTTTATATTGCTTGTTATAACTAGATGGCTAATGTTATTAACAAGAAATACTTCAGTAAGAGAAAATTTGTGAAAATTGTTGTTTCTCACCATGGGGGCATTAAGTCCTTATTTGAGGGTGAGTCTTTGAGTCCTTATTGTTGCTACTTGAGCCTTCTGTGTCTATGTTTTTCTTAATTGAGCTTAGTTGGATCTACATTACATTCCTATCCAATCTAGTGTGCTCCTACTGGGATACTAGTATTCTAGAGTTTGGTGATATCGCATGGTCACGTCACCATGCTGTGACCTGTGCTGAAGAAATTCCAGAATATATGACTGGGGAGTGAGTTCACATGTGGTGGGATGTGGGCGTGGCTTCCAGGGCGTCCAAAAAGCATGTGGGGGCAAAAGGAGGCTTGAGGGAAGTTACCCACCACAACTCTAAGAATGTGCATTGCATCTGAAATTTGGGGCAGTTTGATGTTCTGAAGCAATATTATTTTATAGCTTCAGAAAAATGAAATCTTCTGAGAGGTCCAATAATAGAATTAATAAATTATAGTGGGTTACACAATGCAGTACAGAGCTACAAAACAATATTTAAAACTTCTTGTTTAAATAAAGTTTCATCAGTAAATGCTTGAGATGAGAGCCTTCTACTGAGAGTATACCACCTACACTGCAGAGCCTGGCAAGCTACCCGGGTTTTATTTGATATGCCAAAAACCAGTAACAATTATGAACCTCACCCCCATGACCTGAAGGAATGGTTTGAGGCTCTTCCTGTCCCTGGAGCAAGCAGATGCCCTTGGACTACACTTAGTTGCCACAGGACGTATGGAGATGTTACTGGTGCCCACTTGAGAAAATCGATGAACAGTGGGAAGACAAGTGATACAAGTGATACAAGTGAAAACTTCTAAATGTCATCTTGGATAATTATGGAGTGGTTTCCAGGATATGCTGCTCAGAGATGAACTCAATCACGAATCATTTGTCTTGCTGGAATGAGGCTGAGAATTAGATTCCCATAACAACTCCACATGCCAAATGTGATCTCGGGTCGCTATTGCCATTGGGATCTCTGGTGCTGCCACGGCGAGACCCAGGATCACTGCAGCTCTGCAACGAGTCATGCAGGGGCTGGGCAACTAAGGCAGGTAATCCCGGTGGCTAGCGCTGCCGCTGAGGGTGTGTGTGACTCCTGGTCAAGCGGAGGCTCCAGTCAAACAGTGGCTATGATGTGTGGGTGGGCGTGGGTGCAGAAATTCCACATTTCTTAGAACACTTTTTGGTATAGATTTGACTTTTGGGCTATTTTGGTGTTTTACACACTGAGGAGAAAATTGAGATAAACAACAATGTGGAGAGCGTTAAAGCAAAATATAAACAGGCCCATTGCTGCTGCCACATCCACTCTCACTGGTCCAGCTCTTTACATTCACAAACTAAGTCTCCAAGGATATACAAGCCAAAAGACTGAAATTCGTGGTCGCTCTGGTTCCTCAGGCTGTAAACTCTGGGACGCTCTCGGTAAAGACGGTGACCAAGTCCTTTCCCGTCAATGCTCCGACTATTGCATCCATGCCCCACAGTTGCTGCCATGCCAACAGCCTGCACAACTTCATTAAGTATTTTTGCAGACTCACACCAGTTCTAAGATCCTAAAGCTTCAGAACCTTCCAATTCCACAGTACTAAAATTCCAGTAGGACTACAAAAAATTAGATGATGAGAAAGTAACATAGAAGCCAACTAAAAAGAAATAGTAACAGTAAAGGCTCAACTAACAACAAACGGCTTAGTAAATCCTCAGACTTAAAAAACGCCATGGTGAGATATAACAATTTTTACAAAGTTTCTTTTACTGATGTGTTGGAGGACATGTTTAGCTATTCTGGGAGTTTTGTTGTTTTGCCCACTCCCAGTTTAATTTTATTTAAGCCAAGGTTCATTCTAATGAGACCTCTCTTCTATGTAAACACTGCTAGAGGGTGTGGCAGTTACAGAAGTCACCTTGATTGAATAACTTCTGACTTATACATCTACTAAGACTTCTATGTTTTCTAGATTGGGCACAGCTCCTCTTTATACCCACTGCACCCAGCGTGGGACAGTTAGAATTTACCAGGAGACTACCACCCTGGCTATGCTGAGACTAAAAGAAGACTATAGGAAGGATCATACTAGTTTTCTCTAAGCAGGCGAGTGTGACCCTTTCCTTACGAGAACAAGATACTCGGAATCACCCTGGTGCAGATAATAATAAGAAGGACCTTGTGGGTACCATCTAGATTACATGAAGCTCATGAAGTTAAGATGTATTACTTTATATCAGCCCCCCCCTCTCTCTCCAGTGTTTTACATAAGAGATAATCTTGGTAGAAAGGATTAGACCTTGGCATAACCTTTGTTTATACCTGCAATAGGGTGTGGCACTACACTCTGTTTAGAGTTCTTTGTTGACATGACCCTCCCGGTTGGATTACTTTGTTGTATATAAGGGGCTGACTTGAGGCCCCTACACACTTCGACTTTTACCTTTTGGGCCTTTTAGCTTTCGGCTTTTGGCTCCTCAACTTTCAGCTTTTGGCTCCTCAACTTTCAGCTTTTGGCTCCTCAGCCTTTTGCTTTTGGCTTTTTGCTCTTTGGCCTTTTGCTCCTTCTTCTGGGTAGGACTCAGCTCGGGTGAGATCCCTCTCTCTTTGGTGAGAGACTTAGGCTCTTTTGGATGGTCTAAGTTCGGACCAGAGCTAAAGTTTGTTCATTATATTGGAGTGCTGTGAAAGAGCTTTTGTACTATTAAAAGTCATTTTTGGAACTGCACCGGACTCGTGAGTTTTCATCTGCTCCCCTGGCGTCCTCAGAGGTAGAAGACAACCTCTGTTCTGACACTGTCGGGGATCCCGGTGGCGTTCCCGACACTGATGTATTTTTGATTATTCCTTTATCCATTTGGTTGCAACAAGTAATATAAAACAAATTTTTTGTTCTTGTTAAGAGAGCAGGTCGGCAATGGACCATCAAAAGCCCATTACAAATTGTATTATGAACTACTTTGTGAATAATGTGTTTAAATAAAGTAAAAGAAGAAATACAGATGGAAACAAATGTAGCTGTATTTCAGATAACTAGCATAACCACTAGTGAAGAGTAAGAATGGCTGGTCTGAAACTATTATGGCCAAAAGTGCATTATTTCGCCACAAGCCTACTTTAGAATGAGAGATGGTGCTTCTGTGCAAAAAAGAGCTCTAGAGGAGAGGAGAATAACTTTGAAGAATGGATTTTTGAAATGATTCTTTAAAGCTCTTGTATCACATGATCCATGGGTTTTTAGTGTAGAAACAATTTGAAGTAGGTGTTAGTTCTACGGGTAATAAGTATTAGGTTAAAGATAATAGTAGACATTTTGTCCCTAAAGCCAAGTTATATAATAATTTTCTATTTTACATATGTTTGCTTATTTATCTATTTCTATACACCTATCTCATCTATTTTTCTTGCTTTATAATATTTAATATTCAAGCTTCATGGAAGTAATGAGTAAAGCTTCATGGAAGTAATTCCAGTTGACTAGCTTGCTTGATATCACCATAAAATAAAATATTGAAAAAGAAGCAAGAGCTATGCTAACGGTTTCAAGTAAGAATGACCTTTCCTTATGATCCAAGTAGAATTCCTTAAACAAATAGTTGAGTGTCTACAATAAACAAGGCATTTCTGCTCCAGGAGAGTGTAGGCAAAACACTCATTGAGACAAATAACAAACATGATAAATAACCAGATCAAAGAAATTTGAGGAGAAAAAATGCCCCTGAGACAACAGAGTATGTTGTTCTGTGTGTTCTGAAATAAATAAAAAAAGCCTCTTCAATCCTCTTCAAGTAGAAGGTATGTGAGCTGAGATCTGAGTGGGAGAAAGGCATTGTGTCATAATTAGAGGAAAGAGATCCAGGGGAAGTACTCTGCAGATGCAAAGGCCCTGGGGTGGAATCAGTTTAGGAGTATTCAATTATGATGACTACATACTAATGACCAAAGGGTATCCTGGACAAAGAGTAAGTAGGAGTATACCATAAAATAATAACACCACTTGAATAAAGTTATGATCTTCAAAGACAGAATTATATTCCAGTACCCTTGCCTTAAAATTGTGTATCTACTTTGTGAAAAATCCTATGCTCAAGATATATTTGAAAAAGAGTTATAGTAAACCTTTGCCTTTCCTTATTGATTCGGTTTTCAATTTCCTCAGAGTTGTCAAGTAAGTAGGGGAAGTTACTGTTCGAAAATGACATCATTCTGGCCTGTGCTGCTGCCTTAAGTCACTAGAGGGTGGTAAACTAGTCTAGGTTGATGGAAACTGATATTTATTCATTAAATATTTATTTATTTCTGCTTTTTGGGTCACACCTGGGAATGCTCAGAGGTTATTCCTGGCTCGGCACTCAGGAATTACTCTTGGCAGTGCTCAGAGTCCATAGGGATGCCAGAGATTGAACCTGGGTTGGCCACATGCAAGGGAAACACCCAACCCATTGTATTATCATTCCAGCTCCTCAGTAAATAATTATTTAAAGCATGTGTGACTTTCTTTCAGAAAGTGCTTCTTGTGATCACCACATGGCAAAAAAGAAAGACACAGGTGATGTCATAGCTTGTGCTATCATCATTGCTCAATTGTAACATTTGAGGTCAGGATGCTTTATTTCATGTTTGGAGAAGAAAAGAATTAAGTTTGGGGTTTTGTCCAATTTGGTGATCTAAGTAAAAAATAGCACAGTGTTGTGTTGTAGTATAAAAATGAACAGAGCAGGGGAATCTTGTGGTCAAAAGAGGAGTTTTTTTTGAGTACCGTGCAATGCATAGTGGGAATACCCTAACCTGCTCTTTTCAGAGTCTGGTCTAGATCAATCAAAGCACAGTCTTTTCTGCATAAGTTCACTCTTTCTTCTTGGTGTCAGAGTCAGTACTGACAGTGAGAGTCTCAGAGGATAGGGAATTGACACAACCTGTGCATGATTAATTTCACAGGAAGCTTAAGAAGAATGCCAAAGATTAGAAAAGCCATCATTTCTGTTGCACAGAGGAGACATCATTCAGACACCTGTGACTTAATAATTCCTCATGCCCCGTCCCTGGAAGTGTCAAGGCGTCAGTGAGTACAGTTCTGAGAAAGGAAGAATAGTAAATGGCACCTCTCAGGTGAGCCCCCCAAAGAAGGGATATTCTAGATGCCACTTTCTGAAGATAGCCATGCTGGCCTGAAGTCAGTGTGGTACCCAGCACACAGATACTCAATGCTATTTTGTTGTTGTTCATTTCTGACCCATTTATATCATGGAAGAAATCCAACTTGTTTGGGAAGCTTTTTAATTAATAGGGAGAATCAACCTACTCAAAATGGAAAGAGACTATTTGTAGCATACAAAGTGCTCTTTGGGTGAGAGTTCTGAATTTGACCGCTCTAAGTCATCTCTGGCCCTGCATTAGAGGATGTTAGCAGTTAGGGATGAGTTCTAGGAGAGTCGAACAAACAGAACCTCAAAATCCTGCTTGGCTTAAGGGCAACACACATCAGGTAACATCTGGGGAAACTTGAAGTTTCTTTGAAATTGAGAGAGGAGAGGGGAAAGTGAAGAGGAGAGGTGAAAGAGGAGAGGAAAACTGTGGAGGGAGGGAGTGGTAAGGGGTGCAGGAATCGAGCCCTTGCTTTCACGTGTGCAGAACCCTACGGCTGAGACATATCCCCAGACCCCTAGCCTTTTTTATTTTCTTAATTTTTATAAGTATTTTATTATACCACTGTGAAATATACAATTACAATGATGTTCATATTTGGGTCTTGGTCATACAGTGTTCCAGCACCCATCCCTCCACCAGTGCCCATCTCCCATCACCAACGTCCCCAGTTCCCTCCTCCCTCCCCCAGCCCTCCTCCATGGCAGGTTCTTTATTTCTTTCCCTTTCTCTCTCTTTCTCTTTTCCTTCTCTTCCAGACTATGGATTACAGAACATACATTAAAGGGTTGTCATGTGTATCTTTTTGCCTGTATTTAATGCTCAGTTCTAGGTTGGCATTAGTACCCTCGACAATTGTTAGCACACTGTCCCATTTTCTGTCTTACCTAGCCTCCTGACTCCCAGACGTTTGTGATGATTTCCACCTTTGACAAAAATCTCCTGATATGTGTTTCACATGACCTTGGATACATATATATTTATGTCATGCAAATAAATGCAGTCATTCTATATCTGTTTCTCTCCTTCTGGCTAATTTCACTCAACATGATCTTCTCCATATCCATCCATTTATAGGCAAATTTCATAACTTCATTTTTCCTAACAGCTGCATAGTATTCCATTGTGTAGATGTACCAAAGCTTCTTTATCCAGTCGTCGATTCTCGAGCACTCTGGTTGCTTCCAGACTCTGGCTATTGTGAATAATGCTGCTATGAACATAAAAGTAGGGATGTTGTTTCCGCTCGCGTATTTTTGGCTTCCCAGAGTATATTTCCAGAACTGGTATGACTGGGTCAAATGGGAGTTCAATTTCTAGTCTTTGGAGGAATGTCCATATTGTTTTCCAGAAAGGCTGTACCAGTCGGCATTCCCACCAACAATGGATGAGTGTCCCCTTTTCTCCACATCCACGCCAGCACTTGTTGTTGTTGCTCTTTTGGATATGTGCCAGTCTCTGTGGTGTAAAATGATATCTCATTGTTGTATTGATTTGCATCTCTCTGATGATTGGTGATGATGAGCATTTTTTCATATGTTTTTTTTTTTTTTTTTGCCATTCAAATTTCTTCTTTGTGGAAGTTTCTGTTCATTTCTTCTCCTCATTTTTTGATGGGGCTGTTTGATTTCTTCTTGTAAAGTTCTACCAGTGCCTGATATATCCTGGATATTAACTGCTTATCAGATGGGTACTGGGTGAATATTCTTTCCCATTCTGCGGACTGCCTTTGTATCTTAGTCACTGTTTCTTTTGAGGTGCAGAAGCTTTTTAGTTTTATGTAGTCCCATATGTTTATCTTTTCTTCTAGTTGCTTTGTTAGTGATGTTTCACTTTGAAGATGCCTTTAGCTTCAATGTCGTGGAGGGTTTTTCTTATATTTTCTTCAATGGTACTTTATGGATTCAAGTCTGATATTGAGATCTTTAATCCATTTTGATCTGATTTTTGTGCATGGTGTTAGACAGAGGTCCAAATTCATTTTTTTACATGTCGCTGTCCAGTTTTCTGAACACCACTTGTTGAAAAGACCTTTCCTTACTCCATTTTGGACTCTTTGTACCTTTATCAAAGATTAAATGATCATGTGTTTAAGGTTGGGTGTCAGGATACTCAATTCTATTCCATAGGCCCACAGGTCTGTTTTTATTCCAATACCACGCTGTTTTAATTACGCTGCCTTGTAGTACAGTTTGAAGTGATGCCTCCCATCTTCTTTTTCCGGGGATTGCTTTAGCTATCCGTGGAGGTTTATTGTTCCTTACAAATTTAAGGAGTGTTTGCAGACCCCTAATATTTTTAAAAGATTTTTAAAATATTGTTTTCAGGGTCGGAGCAATAGTCCAACGGATAGGGTGCTTGCCTTGCACGAGACCAACCCTGGTTCAATCCCCAGCATTCCATATGGTCCCCGAGCACTGCCAGGAGTAATTCCTGAGTGCAGAGCCAGGAGTAACCCCTGAGCATTGCTGGGTGTGACCAAAAAATACATTGTTTTCAAAACCTCTAGCGTTAATCTTTTGTGGCAAGTCTGGTTCTAAGTTATAATTGTGTTATATTCATTATGAGAAAAAATTACACCAGATTTTTCTGTTTTTGTATTTTTTTTGTTTCTATAGGATTTCACCATCTGCTTTACACACACCTCTTTTCTCAAGATACACTTTTCCTGGTTTATTGCTGTTTCTGTGGAATCGGGTTTAAATCTCACTAAATATCTTGGTGTTTTGCTAGGTGGTAGCAGCATAGGAAATACTGTGGACCTCAATAGTTCATGTTTGTAGAAAAACTTTGTTCTTAGAACCACTGTGGGTTCCACACTTGTGTGCCTTCAAAAGGAAAGATAAAATCAAAGGAAACGTACAGAGAGGGTTTTCTGATCTGCTGTATGCAATTAAATATCAAAGGGCATAAGCCACAGGATCATTTGTATTTAAAAAAGAACCAGAGTAGAAGAGATAGAACAGGGTTCAGAGTTCTTACAGTGGATGCAGCAGGCCCACATGAAGACAGGAGGAGCTTCTGAGCATCAACCCAGAGGTGACTATTTGGGGCCCCCAAGTCCCTCAGGAAATAATCAGTATAACATAAATACTTATAACAATACATAATAAATAATATTTTATAATGATAAAAAACTGACAGACTAGTATTTTGATATAATGTCTTATAAATATCTATAAACTAATGCAAAAATATTTCTTTGAGTAAAATTCTAAAGGCATATTTGCTCTGAAATATTTTGTTTTTACCTATTCTTTTTTAGAAGGAAGGAGAGAGGAAAAGTATAAGTAATAAGAAATACTTGATCACCAGCTCTTACCCTAGGAAGCTTAATTCTTCGCACATCAAACTGGCATCATCACCATTAACTGGGCAGGCAAAACTGCTGCATTTAAACTTAATTATTTGAAACAGCAAATAACAAGGTCAGTCATTTCCTGCTTTATATGCACACTCATGCTCATACACACAGTCCTCTTCCACAAACACCTTAAACATGTACTCACGTCATACACACTCTCAAGTGCTCATGTACCCTCACAGACTCATTTCCACTCATACTTATGTGTACGGTCCTATTACACTTGTGCATTGTACACATAAATACAGCTTCAAACTCATGTGCTCATATACATTCACACAAGTACACACACACAAGCACACACACACACACACACACACACACACACACACACACACCCCACTTTACCTTTGCCTATTGGAGTGAACCCGAGACCATCTTCACATTTCCAGTAAATGAAGTTCACTCTTAGTTGAGGTTAAAATAGCGAGTTCTGAATAAAACTTCCAATTTTGCCAAGAGAGTCAAGACAATATTCTTGAAAGCGCTACTAGTTTATGAAGAACAGAATCTTTAGACTTGGCCCAACTCCTTGATTTTTTTTCAGATTTCCTGTGTTGGTCTGGATTTATGACAAAGGGTCACCTGGGCATGTCCTGAGTCTATGAGACTGTGGGAATGAAGGACCTCCCAGATGGTCAAGAAAGCTGAAGGGCCTGGCTGCCAGTTCAGACCACCCTATAGCTAGCTACAGTACAGGACAGTCACTCAAGATGCCTAAGGCTAGGGGAAAGGGGTATGTGTGGGGGGGGGAAACTTCAAGAAGGGTTTGGAGCCCTTTTGATCATGGGCTAAGCTTCCAGTGGCTGAAGGAAGAGGAGTGGTGGGGTTCTAGAGGATATTTATGTCCTACAAGACCCCATGATCCCCTGAAGGGTCACAAGGGCAAGCTTGTATTTAGTTAGTGGTAATGATCTCGTTAGGGTTGTGAAAGGGCCTCCACCAAGACTTTGATCCCTGCCAGCAGGCCTTCCCACTCAGCAATGCCTCCCCTGTGTGGCCTTACATGGGATGTGAACTGTGATTAACAGACTTCCAGTACTTAATAATTTGCAAAACAGCATTCAACAAGGGAAGTTGAGGACAATGGGAATGGATCCCTTCCATGGTGGGAGGTGATTGCCCACAGAGCTCAGACAATCCCAAGAGCTGGGCCTTAACACAGCTGGCAGGGCACAATGCCACAGCTGGCTCCTGCACCTCGCCTTTGGTCCAGGTGGTCAAGCTGAGATGTCTTTTAAATTTGTAAGTTTTTTTTAAGAGAAAGATTTCAGTAAAAGAAAAATCCTCTTTTTTTTAAGTGGGAGAGAAAGTAAGGAGGGGGCAGCGGATAAGAAAAAGAGATTAAAGAGTAAAGAAAGTGACAAGCTGATCATAAAAAACCCTTTCAAGAGTGGTAATCCTTGACATAGAAGGACAAATATAAATGCTTTTGTTCTTGAGTTTATAGCAACTTGGTGTCAGGAGGGAAGCCAAAATGAAAGTTGGTCTCGCTGGGTCTTTCTTGAGGCACAAAGTTGTTGATGGAAGTCACTTTGGAAAACTGCCACTTTAAGGAATATTCAGGAAGGACAATGGTGTCCAGGCAGCCTCAGTATTGAAAGTCCACGGTGGCTTAAGACTGAACAGGCAAATTATTAAATATGTGAGATGTGAAGGCTTTTGCTCTGCTTTTTCTCTTTTCACCGTATTGTACACCTCGAGGTCACCTTGGCCCTGTGGACGCTGTTTAACATTCAGATATCATAAAAGTTTGGTATTTTTAATATCCATCGCATGCAGAAAATCCGATTTTTATCAGGGTGTATTCAAACTTCTGTGTATCAGGGCCATTATACACAGTGCTCAGAGCAACAGGAAGTTGCTTTGTGGGAAAATCATAATGAAGAGACTTGTTTGATTTGAAGAAACTTAATGGCTTATTAAGACCCAAGGAAAGTATGAGATAAATCAAGAACTGTCTGGGTGGAATGTGTTTGCAGATTCTCGTAAAGCTGTGGATATGAACCTGCCAGAACAGTTCAGCTTTCAGCTTGGATGACACCGATTTATCTCCTATCTACTGATTAAGGTGAACACGCTCAACACCACCTCCCACCCCCACCGATAGCCTTCTCATTGTTAGGCTTATTTCACCATTGGAATAGTCAATAATGCTGCTTCCAACCCAAACAGCCTACTTTGTTTCCTCTGGCAAATATCTTTATCACTTTGAAATTAGAGCACCAGCTGGCATATTGGACTCGCCTACAAAATTCATCATCAGGAATAGCTAATAGTGTCTTCATTTTTTTAGGGTGTGTTTGTGGTGACAATTGGGGAGCAGAGAAGGGACACACAGTATAAGGGAAGTACCCACACGTTTGAGGTGCTTTAGTGAGGAAGTGTCCATGAGAATGACCAAAATGTTTGCTTGTGATTGAGGTGAAGAGGTGGGGTAACAATTGGGGGTGGGGGTGAGGTGCTAGAGCAGAGTTGACGACAGAGGAGGTGCCCAAAAGACAGAAAATGGAACAGTGTGCTAACAATTGTGAGGGTACTAATGCCAACCTAGAACTGAGCATTAAATAGAGGCAAAAGGATACACATGACAACCCTTTAATGTATGTTTTGTAATCCATAGTCTGGAGAGGAAGGAAAAGAGAAAGATAGAGAAATGGAAAGAAATAAAGAACCTGCCATGGAGGAGGGCTGGGGGAGGGGGAGGGAACCGGGGCGTTGGTGGTGGGAGATGGGCACTGGTGGCGGGATGGGTGCTGCTACACTGTACGACCAAAACCCAAATATGAACTTTTTAATTGTATATCTTTGTAATTGTAAAAATAAAAAAAATTAATTAAAATTAATTAAAAAAAAAAAAAAAAAAAAAGAAGGGTGGAGACTCAAGGCTGGCTCAGTCGTTGTTATCGGACAGTGGCACAGTGACATTTCTTGTGTGTTGTACTTTTGGGGGCCACATGTCATTCAGTCAGGATGACTGACAGACTTGTGATTTACTTAGGAGGTAGGGATTTTCCCTGACAGCATGCTTGATGTATTTCTGGACTGGCAGACCACAGAGAAAGAGCAAGGGCCCCCAGCGTAGGCCTATGCTGGGGAAGCTGTGTCACTGACCTGTTTCCCCCTCACCGCAACTAGCAGCTGCCAGGCCTCAGTACATCCAGCAACAGTCTCTGGCTTGGAACCCTTAGACACTCCTCTCAAGATGAAGAGAAAAATGAAAAGTGAGATTACTCACTCCCCTCTACCACTTGCATCTTTAGCTGTTATTTTCAACAAAGCTTTCTTAGCATATCTGTCATACTGAATACCACAGACTGGGGACTTAAGCAACACTGATTTTTTTTTATAGTTATAGAGACCGGAAGCTCAACATCAAAATGTCAGTAGGGAGGGTTTCTAGGGAAAATCCAATTGATTTTAGTCAGTTGCCTTTATGGTTCATGTGGCTTTTCCTCAGTGGGTATGCGGCGAGAGCTGTGTGGGGTCTCTTCCTCTTTTGGTAGGACTTCGATTCTATAAATCAGGGCTACACACTATTATCTCATTTAATCTTAATGACTTTCTTCAGACCCCTCCAAATACAGACACCATCAGGGTGTCTGTATTTGGCTTCAACAATTTGATTTTCTTTGAGAAAAAAGGTCTTAGTTTGTAATAGGCACTTTCCAACAAGGGCTTGAATTAGATACCTTCTGGAATTCTGGAAACTTAAGTATATTTCTTAGTTATAAGAATTTAGTATAGTTTAATGTTCTTCAATCAAAATAATTGCCTGATGGAGTCTTCTTACACAAATCAAAATTGGATTTGGTAGGGCTTTTAAATTTGAAAGGGTCTTCCTGTAGGAAAGGTTGTAAATTGGATTTTATATATTTGCCTATTTATGCCTATAAATATATAGGTATATACCTAAGCTACATATTTATTTTTATACATATAATTTGGTTTTTGAGCCATAGTTGGCAGTGTTCAGGAATTACTCCTGGCAAGGTTTGGGTGACCGTACAGTGTCAGGGATCAAATCCAGGTTGGTCACATGCAAGGCAAGCACACTACCTGTGTATCTCCATCCCTAAAATAATAATTTTATTTAAAAAAAGTACTGGGTGTTAGACTTTTTTTACGCATAGCTGCTCAGTTTTCCCAGCACCACTTGTTGAAGAGGTTTTCCTTGCTCCATTTTGTACTTTTTTGCTTCTTTATCAAAGATTAAATGATCATGTATTTGAGGATGTGTGTCAGGATACTAAACTCTATCCCATAGAGTTGGTTTACTCAACTCTATCCCACAGGTTTGTTTTTACTCCAATGCCATGCTGTTTTAATTGCTACCGCTTTGTAGTAGTTTGAAGTTGGGAAAGGTGATGCCTCCCAACTTCTTTTTCCCACAGGTTGCTTTAGCTTTCCGTGGAGGCTTATTATTCCATACAAATTTCAGGGAGTGCTTGGTCAATTTATTTGAAGAATGTCATGGGTAAGCTTATTACTTGATCACTTCACTTGATCACTTGACATCCTGTTATTCATCTATTTGCTCGAGCGGTCACCAGTAACATTTCATTTTGAACCTATCACGCGCCACTGTAGCCCAATGGCATCTGCTTGTTCAGGAATACGAAGAGCTTCAAACTGTTCATTCAGGGTCTTGACGTGGAAGTCTGACCATCTTGTAGGTGGGCGGCCATGTGATTTTTTGATGTTCCATGAGATCCAGTCAGTAATGGCTCTAGTCCAGCGGTCATCTCCAAATCACATTACATGTCCAGCCCATCTGATTTTCGACACCTTGGCAAATGAGACAGCATCCCTGACTCTGATCGTCAATGGAGGTTGGAGCTCCAGATTCCTTCTCACTTGAGTCAGGCATGATATTCCAAGCATAGCTCTTTTAATTCCTCTTTGGGAGAAACGAATAGCATTCTCATTCTGCTTTCGTAGGGCCCAGAGCTCTGAGGTGTATGTTAATGCAGGGAGAATGGTAGAGTCAAAAGATGAGCCTGGAGTCAAAGGTTCTTTGTCCTTTTAGCGATTTCTTGAAGCTTCTGAATGCATTCCATGCTGCTCTCTTCCTCCTGCGTAGCTCAGGTTTTAGGTCATTCATCATGTTGACTTCTCGACCTAGGTACACAAAACTGCTGCATTCAGAGATGATTGTACAATGGAGAATGAATGGGGCCTCTGGAACTAGTTCATTTTTCATGAACATTCTTTTGTTGAAGTTGAGCTGTAGACCTATCTTTCCACATTCTCGGTGTAAGTCAGCCAGCATTTGTGCCTCTTGGCTAATGTTTGGTGTTATTAGAACGATGTCATCAGCAAAGTGGAGGTGGTATAGTTGCGGACCGTCTATCTTTACTCCCATTCCTTCCCATTCTAATTGCCGCATGACATTCTCGAGGGTGGCACTGAAGACTTTCAGTGAAATGGTATCACCCTGCTGAACCCCTCTTTTGACATCAATGATCACTTCCTTGTAGAATGTTGAGATTCTGGTGTTGAATCTGTAATACAGCTCACGAAGGATCTTGATGTATTGGATTTTATGCCCTGTTTGGCTAGGGCTTCGATGACCACTTCAGTCTCAACAGAATCAAAGGCTTTCTTTAAATCAATGAATGTGAGACAGAGCGGCATCTTGAACTCCCTACAAACCTCAATGGGCCTATTACTGTGTGGATATGGTTGATTGTGCTGAATCCTTTGGAAACCAGCTTGCTCGCATGGTTGTCCTTCATCTAATGTTTTGCAGACCATTATAGGGACTGCATTGAATCTGTATAAAGCTCTAGGGAGTATTGCCATTTTGGCAATTCCCAGCTGGGTGCTGGGAATTCATGGGTAAGCTTATTACTTACATGGGTAATAAGCTTACCCATGAATCCCAAATCCTGAGCAGGGAATGTGTTTCCATTTCCTTGTTTCCTCTTTTATTTCTTGAAGCAGCTTTTTGTAGTTTTCTTTGTACATTTTTTACATTCCTAGTTAAGCTGATTCCTAGGTATTTGATTTTCTGTGGCACAATGTGAATGGAGTCATTTTCTTAATATTCCTTTCTTTCATTATTTGTATATAGGAAAACAATTGACTTTTTGGTATTGATTTCTCAATTTCTTCTTCCTTGTATGTAGATGTTGGTGTGTAGACAACGAAGATCAAAAAATGCTGGCAGTTGGCCACATCTCTTCAAGTGTAATCGTCCTATCCGGTTTGTTAGGCATTCAAATGAATCAATGTTTATGGCCATGTTCATGTTGACAAGGACAACAACACCACCGACACTTCTTTTGCCGCCTGTTCCGAGGAACAGTTCTTTTCCGTTGTCAAAAATGACATGATGTGATTGACTCCTCCTTGTCTCAGTCATACCAATGATGTCATACTTGATCTTTCGAGCTTGCACCATCAGGTCCTCGATATATGCTTCCATTGCCAGTGTACGTGCCTTGAAAGTACAGACTGTCATTTTAGTCCTTCTTCATTTTGGCAGCTTGGTATAGTCCGAAATTTTTTCAGGCCCTCCTTGTTCATTCTTCTTTGTACTGCTGTATCAAGGGCAAAAAAGACAAAGAACCTCCGGCTCTGGGCACATCTCTTCGACTCCACCATTCTCCCTGCATTAACCACCATTCTCCCTGCCTCAGAGACCTGGGCCCTACGAAAGCAGGATGAAAATTCTATTCGGGTCTCCCAAAGAGAAATCGAAAGAGCTATGCTTGGAATATCACGCCTCACTCAATTGAAGGAAGGAATCGGAGCTTTGACCTCTGTCACTGTTCCAGAGTCAGGGATGCTGTCTTGTTTGCCGAGTCATCGAAAATCAGATAGGCTGGTCATGTAATGTGATTTGGAGATGACCACTGGACTAGAGCTGCTACTGACTGGATCCCACAGATGTCAAAAGATCATGTGGCCACCCACCTACAAGATGGCCAGGCTTCTTCGTCAAGACCCTGAACGAATGGTTTGAGGCTCTTCGTATTCCTGAAGCAACTAGATGACATTGGGCTACACTGGCACGTGATAGGGTCAATTAGAAATGTTACTGGCGCCCGCTCGAGCAAATCGATGAATAATGGGGTGTCAAGTGATCAAGTGAAGTGATATAAAATATATTATGATACCAATATGTAAGATCAGGCAAAACATTGATCAGGAGGTATTGTCAGTGGGTGTAATCTACTGCAAGTGTGTGGGAGGCAGAGGTTAGGTAAGACAGAGAAAGGAATAGTGTACTAAAAATTGTTGGAAATGATACCAGTCTAGAACTGAACATTGAATGTAGGCAAAGGGATATACATGATAACCTCTAAATATATGTATTACAACTCCCAATGTGTAATAGAAGGAAGAAAGAGATATACAGAGAGGGAGATAGAGAGAAAGAGAAAGAGAGAGTGAGTGAGAGAGAGAGAAGAGGCAAAGTGCCTGCCTATGGAAGGCTGAAAATGGGGGAGGGAATCAGGGGACATTAGTGGTGGGAAATGGGCACGGTGGAGTGCTGGGTGCTGGAATACTCTGTTTGAAACCCAAACATGAACATCTTTGTAATTGTACATCTCACAGTGGTATAATAAAAAATTAAAAATAAATAAAAATAAATTAATAAATAAAAAACCTTTTTAAAGCACTGGGTATTTTGTATGGTAGCAAATAATATACTATATGCACTTTTAGGTAGCTTCATTTCTTTTTTACTTAAAAATACAAGTTGAAGGTGGCTATAATAAGTATCTCTTTCTTTAGTCCTGAACACTTATTTGATATTTTGACCAGCTGAATTTTACTAAGATTATACTGGTACCTGCTCAAGCAAATCAATGATCAATAGGAAGACAAGTGACAAAATGTTTTATGAATCAAAGTTTAGTAGCAGCAGTTCTTGATGGTGGACTGAGCTATCAACTAGATGCTATGAAATGAATCTAGGCAACTAATTTCTCAGTAAATTTGTTGGTTGTTGTATTGGTTTGAATATTAAATAGGTGAATATCACTTGATCACTTGACATCGCATTATTCATTAATTTGCTTGAGCAGGTGCCAGTAATATCTCCATTTGACCCTATCACGTGCCACTGTAGCCTAATGGCATCTGGTTGCTTCAGGAATACGAAGAGCCTCAAACTGTTCAGGGTCTTGACAAAGAAGTCTGTCCATCTTGTAGGTGGGCGGCCACGTGATCTCTTGACATCCCATAGAATCCAGTAGGTAACGGCTCTAGTCCAGCAGCCGTGTCCAAATCGCATTACATGTCCAGCCCATCTGATTTTCGATGCCTTGGCAAAGCGAGACAGCGTTCCTGACTCTGGAACAGTGATGAAGGTCGGAACACCGGATTTATTATCTCACTTGAGTGAGGCGTGATATTCCAAGCATAGCTCTTTCAATTCCTCTTTTGGAGACCTGAATAGCATTCTCATCCTGCTTTAATAGGACCCAGGTCTCTAAGGCATATGTTAATGCAGAGAAAATGGTGGAGTAGAAGAGATATGCCTGGAGCTGGAGGTTCTTTTTCTTTTTCGCTATTTCTTCGATGTTTTTGAAGGTATTCTATGCTGCTCTCTTCCTCCTGCACAACTCGGGTTTTAGGTCGTTCATCATGTTGACTTCTTGACCTAGGAACACATAACTGCTGCATTCAGAGATGTTTGTTCCATTGAGAGTGAATGGGGCCTCTGGAACTAGCTCATTTTTCATGAACATAGTTTTGTTGAGATTCAGCTATAAACCTATCTTTCCACATTCTCGGTCAAAGTTGGCCAGCATTTGTGCCAGTTGGCTAATGTTTGGTGTTATTAGAACGATGTCATCAGTGAAGCGGAGGTGGTGTAGTTGCCGACTGTCTGTCTTCACTCCCATTCCTTCCCATTCTAATTGTCTCATGATGTTCTCGATGGTGGCACTGAAGAGTTTTGGTGAAATGGTGTCACCCTGCTGAACCCCCTCTTTTGACATCGATGGTCACCTCTTTGTAGAATGGTGAGGTCCTGGTGGTGAATCCTTAATACGGCTCCACGAAGGATCTTGATGTATTGTTTCATGAAAAAAGTTTCAAATTCATTTGTTTCATTAATCAAAGTTTAGTAGCAGCTGTTCTTGATGGTAGACTGAACTATCAACTAGATGCTATGAAATGAATCTAGACAACTAATTTCTCAGTAAATTTGTTGTTGTATTGGTTTGAATATTAAATAGGTGAATATACTTAGAATTAAGGTAATTTTCAATAGTACATTCTCAATTATTTTGTCTTGTTATGGTTCTTCTATACATATTTATTTTATTCTTTTATGACAGTTGCATCAGAGACACAGAACTTTGGCAGAAGCTGGAGAATTGTTCACTCACTTAAATTTCTCTTTCCTATACCAGTCTTACTTCATGTTTGACTTTGACTTCTGATCATTGACACAACCAGAAATTATATTATGTCCTTTCTTTATATTGCCTATAAAAACCTTCTATAGGTCTTCCCCTCTCTTTTTTCCTCCCAGCTGACAGATGAAAGTGAATGTCTCAGAAGAAAAAAAATAATAGAATATCAATGGAAGGGCATGGGTCTTAAAATCACCAGGTGAAAGGTTGTCTATGCATACTCACTCACATTATGTCCTTATTATGTGAATGAGAAGGAAAATTTCTGCTCCTTCCTGTAATAGTCTGCTGAACCTTTAGATCTATTTCAGTAGTACGTCTCCCCTGCCTGATGCATAGGACTGAACTTCAGAGAAATGATTTCTGCTTGCTTTCTTCAGCAGCATGTGTACTAAGGTCAGAATGATACAGAGATTATCATGGCCCTGCACAAGGATGACATGTAAATTCTTCAAGTGTTCCATATTTTAAAATAATTCTTTGGGGGCCGGAGCGATAGTACAGGGGTAGGGCATTTGCCTTGCGCTGCCAACTCAGGTTCAATCCCGACATCCCATATGGTCCCCCAAACACCATCAGGAGTAATTCCTGAGCAAAGAGCCAGGAGTAACCCCTGAGCATTGCTGGTTGTGACCCTAAAAGCAAAAAATAATAATTCTTTGCAAGAGTATTCATGCCATATCTTTAAATGATGGTATTCATGCAATACCATCTATATACAAGTTGGCTTCAGGGGCACATCTGTTGTGCAAGCTTACTAGAATATTCAAGACCAGGCCCAAAGGGCTTACCCAGCAAAACATGCACTGAGTTAAAATGTATAAAATGACATTGACATTTGTAGTTACTTCTTATCAATTTCTCAATGTTCACATAAATGCTAGGTTTATATTTGCCTTTCTGTACATTCATGCCTTTCTCTTAGCTTATTTGCATTACTATTATTCTTGAAATGTATTTTAATTTTTGCACTAGTAGTTTTGGAAAGCAATAGAAGTAATTCTAGATCCAGAAAGATATAACAAAGGGTTAAGCCTGGATGTGGTTGACTCAATTCTATCCCCAGCCCCACATATTGTCCCCCAAGCACTTCTAGGAGCATTCCTGAACAAAGAGCCTGTGATAAGCCCTAAGTACCACTGAGTGCAGCCAAAAATGAAGGAGGAGGAGGAGGAGGAGGAAGAGGAAGAAGGAGGAGGAGGTAGGAAGAGGAGGAAGAAGAAAAAGAAGGAGGAATAGGAAGAAGAAGAAGAGAGATGGAGAAGAAGAGGAAGAAGAAGAGAGATGGAGAAGAGAGGAAGAAGAAGAGAAATGGAGTTCTACTTATCCCTCTCCTAGGGGAGTAAACACAGTTAAGGAAAATCAATCTGGGATGGGGAGATAAAACAGGGGGTTATAGTCTATGCCTTGCATGCGTCTAAGAGAGGTTCTATCCCCAGGACTTTATGTCTCTCCAGCATCCACTGGATGTGGTCCTAAAGTTCCCTGAGACCCTGGAGGGGAATAACAAATATCACCAAGGTGGCTCTGGTCATCTGAATCATTGCATGGAATAACCCTATCACTTGCTTTGAAAGTAAGTACATTCAACTACACAATGGAATACTATGCACCTGTTAGGAAAAATGATGTCATGAAATTTGCCTATAAATGGATGAACGTGGAGAGGATCATGTTGAGTGAAATTAGCCAGAAGGAAAGAGACAGATATAGAATGACTGCATTTATTTGCATGACATAAAAATATACATATTATGATACCAAAATCCAATGTCAGGCAAAATGTGGATCAGGATGTCTTACCAAAGGTGGAAATTACCACAAACGTGTGGGAGTCAGAGGTTAGGTAAGACAGAGAAAGAAACATGTGCGAATAAATGTTGAAAGGGCTAATATCAACCTAGAACCGAGCATTGAATACAGGCAGAAAAATGCACATAATGGTCTCTAAGTGTATGTATTGCAATCCACAATGTGTAAGAGAGGGAAGAGAGAGAGGGAGAAAGAGAGAAAAGAGATAAAGAACCTGCCATAAAGGCAGGCTATGGGAGGGGTAGGAGGGAGGGAATTGGGGACATTGGTGGTGGGAAATGGGCACTGGTGGAGGGAGGGGTGCTGAAACACTATGTGATCGAAACCCCCAAATATGAACAATGTTGTAATTGTATATCTCACGGTGGTATAATAAAATATTATTATAAAAAGAAAGTAAGTACATTCTGTTTGAGGTTGATGGCTCTGTAAAGTTGTTCTTGGCAGCTCTAAAAATTTCCTTGATTTTATGACAATCCTTTGAATGAAAAGAATGGAGTAGAGAAATAAATCTAGATAATGAGAATGCTGTTTTTTGCTTCCTCCTGAGCAAAAAATGCAACAAAACAAATTGGTTAGGCAGGGAAAAATAAAGCAGAAATATAGCTATCACCCTGTAAGACTTAGCCCAGGTGGAAGAGAACTGTGGGGAGCATCTTTGTGGCCCTCACTTTCATTTCAGTTCCATTTATTTTGGGGTAGTTGGAGCTGCTGAGGTTCTCAAGGTGGTACAAGGAAAGTGACTTATCCACCATACTGTCTCTCTGGTCCCACAATTATAAAGACATTTTATCACTGAAGAAATAGAGAGTTGATGGTGGAGAGTACATAGGCCATTCAGGAAGCCTATGAAACTTATTTTTTTATGTTTTACCTTTCGACAGAAGTTCCAAATTTCTATTTTTATTTTATTTATTTATTTTTTTTTTTTTTTTGCTTTTTTGGGTCACACCCAGCAATGCTCAGGGGTTACTCCTGGCTCTGCACTCAGGAATTACTCCTGGCGGTGCTGGGGGGACCATATGCGATGCCGGGGATCGAACCCGGACCAGCATGGGCCGGCCATGTGCAAGGCAAACGCCCTACCCTCTGGGCTATCGCGCCAGCCCATGAGGGCCTCCATTTTCCACATCCGGTCTCTCGTCAGACCTCCACCCAGCAGACCAGCCTATCAGCGCCCGGCTCGTGCGGCCGCTTGTGGCCGTGCGGTTCATCAATAAATGCTGGACTTAGAGATGCCTACAAGAGTATGCTACCTGCACGGCAGAGCCTGGCAAGCTACCCGTGTTGTATTTGATATATATGCCAAATACCAGTTACTATTATAGACCTCATTCCGGAATGGATTGAGGCTCTTTATGTTCCTGGAGCAAGCAGATGCCTTGGGCTCTACTTGCATGAGACAGGACATATGGAGATGTTACTGGGGCCCGCTCGAGCAAATCGATGATGAACGGGAAGACAGTGATACAGTGACAGTGACCTTTCGACAATTGCCATTAGCAGAATATCCAAGTTATAATTTCCATTTTCCCTACATATAAATGACTCTTAATGAGTTTTAAGTTTTTCAAGACAGAAAATCAGTTTAAAAAGGTCAATCTATTAGCAGAAGTAAGAAATAGAAAGTCAATTTAGAATTTATGGTCCCCATCTCTGTCAGATGTATATGTATTTGTGTGTGCTTCTACAAGTGAGCACTTGTATTCTGAAAGAATTATTACTCATTAGGTGTTTATTGAATCTTAGTCAATTTATCTTTTATTAAGTATAGTATTCCAAAACATTATTTAACATAAAAGATCATTTTCTTTTGACAGAGTCTTTTCAGTATTTAAGCATTTTCAGTATTTCTTCTTAAAATCTCATGAGTTGAAAAATGTTGACCATGAGATGACAGAAGCCCAGATGTTAATGGTATTCACATCATGAATATAACTATATTAGAAAATAAACTCATCATAGATTTCAATTTACTTACAAAAGATCCCAGCTGTCATCCAATGCTAAAATGGATAAGGATGTTTTGGTTCAGAGGAGTGGATCTTTGGCTTTTGAAAAAAACATTTATAGGCATTATTATCCAGAAGAATCAGTCTAGTGAATAATACAGTTATGAGCTATGGTTCAGATATTCAAGTGCAAGTGTCCAGAAGGTGATGTGGAAGCTAATCTGTGAGGGTGGTTTTGAAAACAATGACATTTAACCTATTGTAACAATTATTCTCATGAAGAGTGTGAAAATACTACAACGAATAATAAATTACATAAAATTATGTCTTGGTGCTAGACTAAATACAGTTTGTCTAACCATATAAGTTATCTATACATAGGGGAAATTACTGCAATTAGAAGTGTTTAAGAAACTTATTTCAAGGGGAAGAATACTAGTGGACCATTCTTCTGTATACCTCTAGACAATATATTTAGCAATTTACTAAGAATAATTTCAGTTATTATTCAAAGCATAATATGAAGGACAGCAGTTAATCTGATTAGAGTAATGACATTTCTAATGTATTTATTTGGAGTGCGATTGCTGAATTGCACTATTATTAGCAAGCTTACTCTGTTTACTGGAATGCTGATACATATTTAAAAATCTTCCTTTTGAATAATGCAGGCTGAGCATGTGAACAAAGGAGGGGGCATCTTTTGCTTTCCTACCCTCCTTTATGTATTATCTGATCTGCCTGCCTTTATTTGGAATGGGTCCCTGGGCTTTATTATTGTTGATGTCTCTGCTCTTCCCCCCACCCTTACAGATTTGGCCTCTAGGGTCTTGATGTCTGATACTCTTATGAGAGATACCTCAGAAGAATGGAGCTGGGAAAATTCATTGTTTCTGAATTTTTAAATAACTCTATGAACTCTCTTCCTTTTGTTTAGTTAGGAACTGTTTTTCATGCTTGATTAGTTGATTTACCAACCTGAATTTATTGCATCTGTAATATGTAAGTAGGATTATTGCCTAAGATATTCAGCTTCTTGAACTTTCAGCTGCATGCATACCAGTCAGAATGAAAGTCCTCCTCAAACATGAATATTCTTCCAAAATTTAATCTCTGATGAAGATGAAGGGAACAAAATACTTGTATCTAATATTAGTCTCAGTTCCTCTACCTTCATAATTTATAAACTCAGCCTATTACTTCCTTTCATTATTCCCGTTCATCATCGATTGGCTCAAGTGGGCACCAGTAAAATCTCCACATGTCCTGTCTCACGCTAGTAGAGCCCGAGGGCATCTGCTTGCTCCAGGAACATAAAGAGCCTCAAACCATTCCATCAGGTCATGGGAATGAGGTCTAAAATTGTTACTGGTATTTGGCATATCAAATACAACACGGGTATCTTGCCAGGCTCTGCCGTTCGGGTGGCACACTCTTGTAGTCACCTCTAAATCCAGCATTTATTGATATCACAGCCGGGCTGTGATAGGCTGGTCTGCTGGGTGGAGTTCAGATGAGAGGGAAGTCCTGATGTGGAAAATGGAGGCCCCTCATGGGTCGTCTGGCTTGTTGCAAGGCTCTGCCGGGGTGGCGGGCCAGAGCTAGGACCAGCCATCCCTCCTGGCCACCTCGTGAGCGGCTGGACACAGGGAGAGCCAGTAGCAGCTCTGCCCCATGTCTGTGAGTCTGGATCAGCATACCTAGGCCGGATTTAAAAAAGACTGCAGCAGGGTGTGATAGGCTTTTTTGAACATATCATATAAAATTTTTTTTGAACATATATAAAAAATTCTTAGATAGACAGTACATAGATACTGTCTTAGATAGTACTGGATGTTAGGATCAGGTCCTTCCCAGGACCTGATCAAATGTATTCACTGAATATAGTGTATAAAGTCAAATTTATACACTGCATACAGTTCTAGGCAGGTTCTAGCCATGGCCTGTCATCCCAGTGAGCCTAGCAAGAAGCCAGAGAAACCCCCACATCATGAGGTCAGTCATTCTCAACATCTAGACTCCACAGCATCTCAGAACTCCATCCAAGAAAACCTGATCTTTCCCGGTTGAGTTTCATCAATAAATACTTGAGAGAGATGAGAGCCTTCTACTGAGAATATATTACCTACATGGCAGAGCCTGACAAGCTACTCGTGTTGTATTTAATATGCCAAAAACCAGTAACAATTATGGACCTCATTCTCGTGACCTGAAGTAATGGTTTGAGGTTCTTCCTGTTCCTGGAGCAAGCAGATGCCCTTGGGCTACACTTGGTTGCCACAGGACGTATGGAGATGTTACTGGTGCCCACTCAAGCAAATTGATGTATAGGAAGACAAGTGAAACAAGTGATACATACAAAAATATAGTATCAATGTGCATTTTTGGCCATATCTAGCCTTCCTTAGGAGCTGCTCCTGGTTCAGCGTATGGGGGTTACTTATGTCAGTGATCACTATAACATGTGGTACTGGTTATCAAAAATCTTGCCTCCTATATTCAAAGCATACACACTAATTCACTGAACAATATTTCTTGCCCTAACATATATTTTCTTTTTTAAATTTTTTTTAGTATACCATTGTGCAATATAATTCCTATTTTCACCTCTGTGAAACTTTTTGTTTATAGAAGTACTGGATGAATTTGAGATTTTTGGCAAGATACATAGCTAAACCATACTTTAACTAATGAGGCAATTGATGTGCCACTCAGATACTGTCCATTGAATCTCACCTAATGACAGTCTATGGATACCAGGGTAGGTAGGCCAGAAACTAGGACATCCCTGCTTCCTTGACACTTTAACCTGGAAAAATCAGAGGCCAGAAATCTTGTAGACTTGCATAAAGAAGATGTGATTACAATCTGATATTATCCTATGCTATAGTATATGTACTGGTGATTGTTGAAATGCTTCTATTCTGATTGGCATAAAAGTAGCTCCAAACATGTGTATGTTTGGGTTTCAGTCATACATTGTTCCAGCGCCCATCCCTCCACCAGTGCCCACTTCCCACCAGCTATGTCCCCTGATTCTCTCGTCTCTCCCCTGGCCTGCCTCTCATCTCTCTCTCTCTCTGTCTCTATCTGTCTGTCTGTCTATCTGTCTGTCTCTCTCTCTTTCTCTTCCTTCTATCACACATGGTGACTTGCATTACAGACATTTAGAGGTTATCAGATATATTCCTTTGCCTACATTCAATGCTCAGTTCTAGGCTGGTATTACCATTTCCAACAATTATTAGCACACTGTTCCCTTTTCTGTCTTAATCTAACCTCTGACTCCACATACTTGTGATAGATCCCACCCACTCACAAGACCTTCTCATCCATGTTTCACCTGGTCTTGGATATTGGTATCATACTATTTTTTATATCCTGCAAATAAATGCACTCATTCAATATCTGTCCTTTTCCCTCTGGCTAGTTTCACTCAGCATGATCTTTTCCATGTCCATCCTAACGTATATTTTCAAAAGAAAGTGATGGATGTCTGGGAAGAAAAAGAAGTATTAGGTATTTGCAGCCTCACTTATGTGAAACTTTTTGTTTATAGACGTACTGGATGAATTTGAGATTTTGGCAAGATACATAGCTAAACCATACTTTAACTAATGAGGCAATTGATGTGCCACTCAGATACTGTCCATTGAATCTCACCTAATGACAGTCTATGGATACTAGGGTAGGTAGGCCAGAAAACTAGGACATCCATGCTTCCTTTAAACTTTAACCTGGAAAAATCAGAGGCCAGAAGTCTTGTAGACTTGCATAAAGAACATGGGATTACAATCTGATATTGTCCTATGCTATAGTATATGTACTGGTGATTGTTGAAATGCTTCTATTCTGATTGGCATAAAAGTGGCTCCAAACTGCTGAGCATGCTGTGATGCTAGTAGACAGGTCACCTTACATGCAGAAGATGAGATGACAGAACCTAGCAATGCTGGATATACAGGCTACAAGGCTCTCTCTAGTTGCAAAAATTATTAGGAAGTTGGAAGCCAGTAAGCACCAATTTTATAAAATACTTTGGTTAGATTTGCTATGTTAAAGCATGCAGAAAAATAAGTCATTTACCTGGTTATAGCTAAATTTTAGAAAAGTCACACTAGCTTTCAAAATGAGTAAAATAAATATTACAATGACCTGATTGTCTCCAATTATTTTGCTTGGTCAATTTTTATTATAATATATTAGTACCTATAAGATAATAAATAAATGATGGAAGTTTTATTTAAATTTTTTAATTTATAGATTGATTCATATATTAATGTTGCTAACAGGTTCTTAAAAGCCTTTAATTTTTAACATTATTGACTATTTTATATGGAATTTTCAAGGAAGTATAGCCATAATCACTATTAAATTTTCAAGATGAGATTGTAGTGACAGTACAGATATAAGGCACATGCCCTGCAGGTATCCAAGCCTGCTTAGATCTCTGGCACCATAGGGTCCCCCTGAACTCTACAAGCACCACTAGGGTCGGTACCACAGGTCTCGGTACCACAGAGCCCAAGCATCACTGGATCCTTAGACTCTGATAGTAAACTATTACCCCTATTATCTGGGATCTACCAGAAAAACTTCTAGACTCCTAAGAACTGCTGGGGAATCCCCCAAACTTAAACAATAGTCAAGTGATCTAACAGAAGTACAGATGGAGGCTCTCATATCATGTGTCTAAAGATTCAAAACGTGTTTGTTGAGCTTTTGATAATAAATGTTTGCCTGAGGCCAGAGGGGATAGACCAGGGGTTAAAGCTCTTGCATCTTATTCTGCTGACCTGGGTTTTAATCCCTGGCACTACATACATTACCCCAGTCCTGCCCGGACTGAACCCCTGAGCACAAAGTAAGGTGTTGCCCCTGAATACCACTAGGTGTGACCATCCCCAAATATATAAATAAAACATGGTTAGCCTCATAACTAGAAAAATATCCCTTTGAAAAATTATCTGGAAGTCCAAGTTTGCATTTTTTAGGATTCTTGGACTCTGAATTCCGTTGGCCATGCAGAGACACAGGAAAGCTGAGATCACCCATATCTTCTCTCTGTGTCCCCACTTCCCTCTTTCACTTCCAAATGTTAAGAGGTGAATATGGAGACCATCATTCCTCACCTTCAAGCTCAGGGCTATTTGACAGTGAATTATGGGATCCTGAGTATCCTGAACGTGATTCAGAGGAGAAGCTTCCAGTGGGCACATCTCTAAGACCTCATCCTTTCTAGGGCTGCTCCCAACAAAGCACTTCAACATCCAAACTCAGTCCTATGAGATGTGGGACTCTTCAGGGAATGCTTTGGCTCAGGGACTTCCGGGCGCAATTTCCTGAAAACTGTGCTGCATTGGGAGCTTTGTTTAGTTTACCCTCCACCTTCACCCCTCCCTCACAGGGCAGGTCTAGATTATGGTCTAGAAGCTTCTCAACCACTGGGCTGCCTCCCCTTCAGTGTTCTCCACAAGTCCTTTACACATCTAATCTTGTCTATCTCTCTTACACTATTTGGAGAATTTGGACTAAGACGTTGTTAAAGTGAAGCTAAATTTTTGAAATTTTCCAGAACAGTTAAAAATTTTTTTTTTTCCTCTTTTCTTTTGCAGTGATTGTATTGTCCAGGAGTCACACAGCTGACTAAGCATAAAAACCTAAAATTGTATCTATTAACATCAGGAATATACCATAAAGAATCTTGATAGAGTAGTTTTGGGCAAGGAGCTTGATGCTGTCCCAACGTCCCCAGTGGCTCCAAGTGCAGCCTATCTGTGGAACAAGTGCTGCAAAATAAGACATCTATTTTCACTTTTTTGGCCTTCTGTCATAAAAAAATCCCTCTTCTGACTTTTCAATTAGTGAATGCAGGTATCAATGTAGATTTTCTTTAAAGTTAATTGACATAACATAGACTTTCTAAAATCTACCCAAAGCCAGTTTTCATATCCAAGTGGTAAATATGCATCAGCATCTGCATCATTAAAGGAGATTCTTGGAACCACCATCTGCACTTCTATGTTCATCACAGCACTGCTCACAATAGCTAGAATATGGACTCAGCTGAGTGCTTGAGAACAGATGGCTGGATAAAGAAACTATGGTGTATCTATACAATGGAATACTACTCACCTGTTAGGAAAAATGAAGTTATGAAATTTGCCTGTAAATAATGGACATGGAGAGTAGTATGCCGAGTTAAATGAGTCATAAGAAAAAGGACAGATATATAATGACTGCATTTATTTGTGGGATATAAAAACAGTATGATACCAATATCCAAGGCCAGGCAAAATATGGATCAGGAGGTCTTGTCAGTGGGTGGAATCTACTGCAAGTGTGTGGGACTCAGAGGTTAGGTAAGACAGAGAAAGGAACAGTGTACTAATAATTGTTGAAAGTGGTAACATCAGACTAGAACTGAGCATTGAACATAGGCAATGAGATATACATGATAACCTCTAAATATATATGTTGCAAGCAACAATGTGTAAGAGAAGGAGGGAGATGAGAAATAGAAGAAGTAGAAGAAAAAAGAAGAAGAAAACAAAGAGGAAGAAGAAAACAAAGAGGGAAGAAGAGGAAGAGGAGGAAGAAGAAAAAAGAGGAGGAAGAGGAAGAAGAGGAAGAGGAAGAGGAGGAAGAGGGAAGAAGAAAAGGAAGAGGAAAAAGAGAAAGAGGAAGAGGCAGAAAAGAACCTGTCATAGTGGCAGGTTGTGGGAGGGTGGAGGGAATCTGGGGACATTGCTGTCTAGAAATGTGCACTGGTGGAGGCTTGGGTGCTGGAACACTGTATGACTGAAACCCAATCACAAACAGCTTTGTAACTTTATATCTCATGGTGGCATTATAAAATATGAGAAAAAAAGAAGGAAGGAAGGAAGGAAGGAAAAAGAAAGGAAGGAAGGAAGGAAAGAAGGAAGGAAAGGAAGGAAGGAAGGAAGGAAGGAAGGAAGGAAGGTAGGAAGGAAAAGAAAGAAGAAAGAAAGAAAGAAAGAAAGAAAGAAAGAAAGAAAGAAAGAAAGAAAGAAAGAAAGAAAGAAAGAAAGAAAGAAAGAAAGAAGAAGGAAAGGAAGGAAGGAAGGAAGGAAGGAAGGAAGGAAGGAAGGAAGGAAGGAAGAAGAAAGAAAGAAAGAAAAGAAAGAAAGAAAGAAAGAAAGAAAGAAAGAAAGAAAGAAAGAAAGAAAGGAAAGGAAGGAAGGAAGGAAGGAAGGAAGGAAGGAAGGAAGGAAGGAAGGAAGGAAGGAAGAAAGGAAGGAAGGAAGGAAGGAAGATAGAAAGAAAGAAAGAAAGAAAGAAAGAAAGAAAGAGAAGAAAGAAAGAAAGAAAGAAAGAAAGAAAGAAAGAAAGAAAGAAAGAAAGAAAAGAAAGAAAGAAAGAAAGAAAGAAAGAAAGAAAGAAAGAAAGAAAGAAAGAAAGAAAGAAAGAAAAGGAACTGCTTGTAGATCTCTCAGAAGTCTTCCTCTTTTTCTACTTATAACGTTGAGCATCCCTTTCTTGAATTCAGTCAGCTGCTTGTCTTCACATCACATATGTACCTGCCTCATGATTGATGAGTAGGGAGCAGTGAAGTAGGAACACAATGCCCAAATTAACTAGAAGACCCAAGTACCTGATCAATCTCGTTTTTGCCTTCATTAGGGTCAATTCATTACTTTGCTTGCTCTGTGTTCCTCCTACTTCAGGAAGAGGTACAGTCTATTCTCTTCCATATCAGGTGCTCTTGCTATTCTCCCCAACCTGACACTCCAACTGATCTGACTGTCACCGACTCCTGCAGTGAGGCAGAGAGTATAGCAGAAAGACCAGATCCCTCCAGCCTTTCATAGTGCCCTGTCTTCTCCCCAGCCACAGCCACTACTATTCATCAGGAGCTTGATAGTAATTTTCTTTAAAGGGTCACTTGATCACTTGATCACTTGAATCCCGTTATTCATCAATTTGCTCAAGCTGGCACCAGTAACATTTCCATTGGACCCTATCACTTGCCAATGTAGCCCAATGGCATCTGGTTGATTCAGGAATATGAAGAGCCTCAAACCGTTCCTTCAGGATCTTTACAAGGAAGTCTGACCATCTTGTAGGTGGGCGGCCACGTGATCTTTTGACATCCCATGGGATCCAGTCGGTAATGGCTCTAGTCCAGCGGTTGTCTCCAAATCGCATTACATGTCCAGCCCATCTGATTTTCGATGCCTTGGCAAATGAGACAGCGTTCCTGATTCTGGAATAGCGATGGAGGTCGGAACTCCGGATTCCTTCTCTCACTTGAGTGAGGTGTGATATTCCAAGCATAGCTCTTTCGATTCCTCTCTGGGAGACCCGAATAGCATTCTCATCCTGCTTTCGTAGGGCCCAGGTCTCTGAGGTGTATGTTAATGCAGGGAGAACGGTGGAGTAAAAGAGATGTGCCCGGAGCCGGAGGTTTTTGTCCTTTTAGCTCTTTGTCCTTTTAGTTCTTTGTCCTTTTGTGCGGAAAGGATTCAACACAATCAACCATATCCACACGGTAACCAAGATCATTGGGATTTGTAGGGAGTACAAGATGTCACTCTGTTTCACGTTAATTGATTTAAAAGAAAGCCTTTGATTCTGTGGAGACTGAAGAGGTCATTGAAGCCCTAGCCAAACAGGGTGTTCAAACCCAATACATCAAGATCCTTCGTGAGCTGCATTACGGATTCACCACCAGGAGCTGACCATTCTACAAAGAAGTGATCATTGATGTCAAAAGAGGGGGTTTGAGAGGGTGATACCATTTCACCAAAACTCTTCAGCGCCACCCTTGAGAACATCATGCGACAATTAGAATGGGAAGGAATGGGAGTGAAGATAGATGGTCGGCAACTACACCACCTCCGCTTCGCTGATGACATCATTCTAATAACACCAAACATTAGCCAAGTGGCACAAATGCTGGCTGACTTCAACCGAGAATGTAGAAAGATAGGTCTACAGCTGAATCTCAACAAAACTATGTTCATGAGAAATGAACTAGTTCCAGAGGCCCCATTCACTCTCAATGAACAAACATCTATGAATGCAGCAGTTATGTGTACTTAGGTCAAGAAGTCAACATGATGAACGACCTAAAACCTGAGCTGCGCAGGAGGAAGAGAGCGGCATGAAATGCCTTCAAAGGCATCGAAGAAATAGCTTTAAAGGGTACCCTTCTTTAAAGGGTAACCTGTCTGTTACTAAAACTCCATAGCCCCTTTTTCCCCAATAATGCCTGGGAGTAGTTTGCAGCCCCTGGTTTTACACCTAAGTAGTGATCTTTAGGAGTATGTGAAAGTCAAGCCCTTCACAAATTATAAGAAACAGCTGAAAAAACAGAGTCCCCAGTGGGATCAAAAGGAAATCATCATTTATGTGACATGGGGCGGGGGGTGAGAGGATTTTGCTGAGCTCCCTCTCCTCAGTTCTTTCACTCAAGAATGACTTTTCCTGGAGCCACTTTCCTATCAAGCATTGCTTTCCACAGCTAGTGACTTTTTGTATTCAAATACTTGTTTACTCTGCTTTATTTTAGGCTTTATTTCCAAACTGTGAGTCCCATGTGATAAGACTATGCATTTGAATAGCAACAAATGTGAGACCTAGCATTCAATGAACATATATTCAATAAATTAAAGGGCAGACTAAAAAGTGAAATAAATGATGCATAGTATTTATTTTTTATTAACAGAACTGGGATTCAAGCCCCATGAAGTCTTTTGTCCTTTGCATCCAACCCATAGAAGCCTTTTATGAAAGCATAAATACCCTTCAGGAACAAGGTGACATCACAAGTACTCAAGGCTTTCTCTCTTGGTTTTTTATAGGGCTGCCTGAACACATCAATGCATTCAATTCACCATTACTTACTTGTTCTTTATTACCTCCATATGTATTGTGTGAGTTCTTGTATGTATATTTATATAAACTCTTATTATCCAAGTTCATAAAATATCCTTTATGAGGGAAACTATCAATGACTGACCCAGATGCACAGAGGGAATGTTTAATTTCTCCAGAAGAGCCTTCTGTGCACACCAGCACCTCTCTGCTCTGTGTGGCTACCATGGGACCTATGGTTCTAGAAACTGGAGCAGATGCTTGACTATAATTTATTGACCTACTGTGTGCATAACAAGTGGAACTTGACTATAATCAACTGGGGCGAATTTTAGCAATCCCACATCACAAATCCTGAACTTGAATAAACTTCAAGGATATTTTTCTGAAACTCACAATTGAATATGCCTTTACCTATATATCTTCCAGTTTACACAAAAGAAAGTTAGAGAGAAATACAAATACAAACCCACTTACTCAAGTAAGTAGGTTTTATATTTTTTATAAATCACACACATATTTTCTTCTTTAACAAAGTCAGGCTTGTTTATCCAACACTTGTCTAGGAAAAAACTAAATTTATATTAAGTCCTAATTGCAAGGTCACTCACTGAATGAACGACTGCATTTATAAAAAAAGACAGAGACTGGACAAAGGAGGTTGTGTTTGTTCTGCTGTAAAACTAAAGTTATTACCTGCTTCTTTATATCCTTTTTAAAAGTATCAGAACTGGAAAGCTAGTCTATAGAACTGAGCTTATCAGGGGGTCAGAGGCAGGGACCTTTAGACATTTGTGGAGGGAAGTGAACACTCTGGTGGTGAGTGTAGTTGAAATGATGCATACATGAAACTATCCTTAACAATATTGTAAATCGGGGCCAGAGCGATAGTCCAGCAGGTAGAGGCGTTTGCCTTGCATGCATTCATCTTGGGTTCGATCCCGGCATCCCATATGGTCTCCCAAGCAGTGCCAGGCGTGATTCCTGAGCACAGAGCCAGGAGTAACCCTGAGCATTGCTGGGTGTGACCCCCCCCAAAAAAACAAAAAATATTGTAAATCATGGCAGCTCAATAAAAGTGGAAGAAGATAGGTAAATATTGAGGGGCCAGTGATGTATTTTAGCAGTTGAGCATTTGCTTTTCATGTGTGAGTTTCCTGCTTTAATCCTCAACATCTCAAAAAATTAAATTAAATTAATAAATCTAAATCAGAGGGATTAATTAATGTTCAAAGTAAAGGCAAGTTTTTCCAACTGACTGGGGTCTTTTCTAAACAGAACACAGAAATGAGTCAAGGTACAGGCCCTTAAAGACAGAATTGTGCCCCCCAAGTCATAAAGCAGGTTATGTGATGATCTCTGTACTGGTTGAGAACGTTGGAGTTTTGAAGTGCTTTCATAAAAGATTTCCCTCTGAAATTTTAAGTAAAAGATTTCCCTCTGAAATTGAAAATAAAAGAGATTTTAAACAGATAGTGTGCTTGTACAGAGGGAAATTTACTAACACAGATCCACTCCTTCCAGAGGACAACAAAAAAAGGAAATGGGATGGATTCAGCACCCGCACTGCACCAATGTTTATTTTCAACAAGGTATGGCTGGGTCTTATCAATGAAATAGGCACCTCATTATCTCCACTATTGTTCCAGGCATCAAAGCTATTATCATTGTCCAGGCTTATTCTGCATAACTTGGCTATCATACATGAGAAAATGAAAAAATAGGTGATAGAATTAATAACTTGTTCATGAGGCCCCATTTCATGAGAACTACTGCATTTCTTTTTATTTTGATATTTTAAAATTACATAAAATTTCATAAAATTAGATGAGATTAATGCAAGATTAATACATGACTACCATAAAATTACTCACAATGAGATATGTTTAATTTTCCCTATGTAAATTTCTCCTGTTTTCTAGTCCCACTTCTGGTCTACAACCAGCATTCTGTAAACAGTTAGAAATCATAGACCAGGCACATACATGTGAGTTTACAATGGCATTCATACCCACTGTTTTGCATTCTTTATCATTTGTGAATGTTTTTTATCACCAACATTTTATTCTTTGGATTGACTTGCATTGAAGGTATCATATTTTATCTATCCTTCTTTTGTACAATTATTCTGTACAAATATTTAAGCTGTGGACATCTTTGTACATAATAATGCACTTATGCAATTATTTCACATTTTTGAGAAATAATTACTAGACTTTAGGATGACGAGGTTTAAGAGTATATACTTTTCTACCTTTATCTTTGATTTTAGATGTCTGTATTTTTTCTAAGTATTTTATTATACCACCGTGAGATGATACTCTAAGTTTCCAGGATCTGGGGATCTAACTCCTTTCTCAGTTTGGGGAAATTTTTGGCTATTACTTCTTCGAATAAGAATTCTGAATTTTCTCCTTTACTTTTCTTTCCCAAAGTCCCATAATGCAAGTGTCCCATTTGACACTGTCCCATAGAGCTCTTGCATTATTTTCATTGTTTAAATTCTATGCTATTTTTGCTGCTCTTTCCTGTGATGGTTTATGCTACTTTTCCTTTGAGTGTTGATTTGATTTTTTTGCTTCTTTCATTCTACTGCTGAATCCATCCATTTTATTTAATCAAGCTGCTGTTTATCAGCTTTATGATTTCTTTTTGAACTTTCCTTAATCATCTTCTTGTTGAGGTTTTCTTTCATTGATTTTTTTTTTTTTTGCTTTTTTGGGTCACACCCTTCAATGCTCAGGGATTACTCCTGGCTCTGCACTCAGGAATTACTCCTAGTGGTGCTTGGGGGCCTTATGGGATGCTGGGGGATCGAACCCGGGCCGCCATGGGCCTGCTGCGTGCAAAGGCAAACGTCCACCCCACTGGACTATCGCTCCAGCCCCTCTTTCATTGATCTTTTCTCAGTGAACATCATTCGAACCATTGTTTTGAAGTTTTCTTCAGGAAGTTTGTATAGCTCTGTTGTGTAAGAGTTCTTGCTGTGATCTGGTCTGTCAGAGAGGGTGAATTGATGCACTCCTCCTTTGTGCCGGCATTCCATGTGGCCCCCAGCAGAAGCCAAGGTTCTATTTTTGAGTGAGCCTAAGTTGTAACTAGGAGTTTGAAATAGAGAATGCTTGGGGGGCATCCATATACTTTTATGAGAGAATATAGGCAGCAACAAATAAAAGGTCACTTGGACCCAGAGTTATCAGACTCCTGTATTTGCAAAATGAGTTTTGGCTGAGGAATTCATGGTTGGAGTGGACTGGCGGTGGGGGTGTTGGTCTCTGCACCTTGGGGCTAACTGGAATCATAGCAGAGAGTGGTGTCCCTTAACTAACTGACTAGACGTTAGAAGTCCGCAGAGCACTTTCAGTCTGCAGGGTGTGGGCTTGTTTGTCAGACGCAATCTGGCGGAGGCTAGTTCTGCTTGTCTACCAGAAACAAGCTAACTTAACCATTGCCTCCTCAGCCATAGCAAGGGCAGCAATTTGCTATTGGTGAATGGAGTTCTCTACAGGAATTCTCCCTCAGGGTCTGCTACTGTGAATACTGAAATTCAGTATGTTGTTCAACAGCACTGCTGTCAGCAAGGCTGAAAGAAGGTACCACGATAGTACTTGATGGTAATTCAGATCTTTGTTTGGAATCTACATTTTTTTTTATAAATGACAGTAATCTTATATGTGGTCAGCATACTGGAGCTTCTTCCTTTTGGGTATGGGAAGTTTCTAGGGGGTTCATGATAAAATAGCATTCAATTTTGGTTCTCTAAATTCTTTCTAAACTTTAATCTCTCCAAATCAATTCTATATTGAAATATGTGCACAAAAATTATGCAAGTTTTTGGCAGAACAATGCAAAACAGAAAAGAAAAGAATCCTGGATTTTTAACTTACACTCTATTTTTTGACTGAATTACCTTATACTCATAAAAATAAGGAAGCCTTTAAAAGCTTGCTCAAGAGAAGCACCATAGTGAAAAATAAATGTTTCTCTTGGTCCCCAGCATCTTTCAAGACCAATAAAAACTAAAAAGAAAGGAGAAACCACATTTTAAGGTATAAGGAAAGAGAGAAAGTTGTGAAGGAAGAACTAGTAGAAATGTGAGGTAAGAGCTTTTGCAGGCTACAATTCCTGAGCATGCAGAATATCACTGGAACAGAGGAAAAATTAACTGTTGAATTTGTGCTAGTTAAGTAGACCTATTTTCTCCATTTTCCTTTCATTTCCTAACACAACTCCTACTTTGTTCAGGCAATAAGACATATAACTATTTTTATACTGTATATTCTTAAAGCCAAATATACAACTGGCACAGGTGTATTGTTCTATTGGTTGAGATGATCCAACCTTAGTAATTTGTACTTAAAGCCTCAGAAAGTCCAGTTAGAGAATGACAAGAACTACTATAAGGTCCTTTGGCTCTGTTAGCTGTAATGAAACAGTAGAAGTGGAAGGGAGGAGCACCAGGAACACTAGTTAATCTAAAATTAATATAATATGGTCATTGTAATCCCAACTGCCTGAAAAGGTATCCAAACAAAAGTAGAAAATAGATGATTAGGGTGGAAATAACAGCAGATAAAGGAAAGGTCCCAGTGAGAACATGAGTGACATAGGAGAAGGAACAAGACACACAGAAGACAGAAGCAGACAATACTTGTACATCCAGAGAGATGGTAAAACCAGGCAGAGCTCCTATGGACACAAAATAGGCAGAATCAGGTCGGAAGGACTCTTATGTCCAAGCAGTGCCAAGGTACCGAGCACAGAATCTCACTTACATACACGTGTCTATGGTCAGAGACTAAAGGAGCAGGGAAAACATGGAGCCACTGTGGTACAGTCCTAGAGAGGCTCAGCAACAGTTATGGAGCAACAAGCGCCAGCAAGGAGACATCAGTGACAAGGTTCCTCCCAGTTAGACAGAGACCAAACCAGACCACCACACAATAAAGGTGACCGAGACCAGAAAGAGATGAGACCAGTGATGTCATGCACAGAGAATCCTGGCCCATCTATTTGAGCTGTATCATAGGCTTTAACTTCTTAAGTATCTAAATTTAATATGCAAATCTTTCATACAATTCTCAGGAATTGTAAAGCATGAAAAAATTTATGTAAGGCATGAAAAATCTGTGGTAACAGAACATGAACACATACTATAAGTGAAATGCACAGGTGTTTAAAAGTTTAGTAGCAAAATTATATTGATTAATATAACAAACTAAAGAACTTTGAAATTTCATCTATACAAAGAAGCACAGAGCCAGAAACAACCCCTTAACTTTGCTGGGTGTGACTCAAGTCCCCCTCCTTAAAAGCATTCAGTTAGGCACATTCTCTACTTTGGAGATTTATCTATAACTTGATCTCTTTCGAGATTTATTTATGAATCTCTGAAACAAGACCAGTAGATGAGCTTACATGGTGTGGTGGTGAGACATGGGTGTTAAGCCAGGGCAACCAGAGTATGGGAAGATGGGAGAGAAGTCTCCCTGTCCCAACACCAAGAAGGGCAGGAGATTTCAGCTAAAAACCCTATGTACCTGAAAGTTTCTGCAGGTTAGAATCCCTGTGGAGTTCAGTCATGAGGTGGTAGAGTCTGGCTAGAAGTATGGCAGCAACTGTTAGGCTGTAAGTTTGGGTGCTGGGTTTTGGCAAGGCAGGAAATTGACCTGCCCCCTCCTGAGATCACCCAAGAGGTCTCAACTGGGACCTAGTGTTCGGGACATTTTTGCAGCTAATTAATCTCTTTGGAGATTTATTCTACTTCACTTTTTAAAAGATTAGTAAATTAAGATTTTCTACATGAATAAATCAGAGTTTATAGAGACTTGCTAGGGTGGCAATATCCCCCAACTTAATCTACTGATTTAACACAATCCCATCAAAATTCTAAGTGTCGCTTTTAGGAATGAACCAGCTAGTTATAAATCTAGCTAATTCTCTTAGGAATAATGACAAAGGGATCAAGAAAAACAAAAATAATCATTAAAAAGAATAATGCGTTGAGGGAGTAAACTGTGGTGATGGCTGTAGTGTTTGTATTATGTCCATAAGAACCACTACTATGAGCCAACATATAACTAAAAATAAATAAGTAAAATAGTCCACATCACAACTCCCGCCTGACCTGCTTGCTGCTCCACCAATTCAATGAGGCTTGCCTCTGGCTGATATCATTGAGGCTTATTATGAATTTCGAGACAGGTCCCTACCAAGACCTCCACACTTGTCCTGCACCATATGAAAGGTGCTGCATCAGCTCCTAAAGAGACAGCCCTATTCAACATGTTATATGCATCTCAGAGTTCATTTTTCTGCCATTCTATGAGAACAGGCAGAGAAGAGAGTAATCTCCAGTTTAACCCCTCAGCATCCAACAAAGGACTTCACTACAAAGACTCACGCCAGTACAGTAAGAAAATCAATGGGAAAAGCATGTAGAAGCCCACCAAGTTCAATGAATAAAATCAGTATCACCAAGACATAAGCAACACCAGTAAACCCTCCAACAGTGTCTTTACTGACACTATGATGAGGTTAAATGAGTTCAAAGAAACAATACAAAGGTAGACAATAAAGCAAGTGAGGAAACACTGTTGGAGGTTGTAGTGTTGTGACATTGTGTGCATGAAAACTTCTTATACACAGTATTAAAACAAAAACACTAAACGTGGACATCTTTGTAATTGTATATATTTCACAGTGGTATAATATTTTTTAAAAAAGAAAGGACATAAAGGAATTTACATAACATTTATTTACCTGTATTATGGCAGAATCTGGCAAGCTACCCATATCGTATTTGATATGCCAAAAACCAGTAACAATTATAGACCTCATTCCCATGACCTGATGGAATGATTTGAGGCTCTTTATGTTCCTGAAGTGAGCAGATGCCCTTGGGCTACATCAGCATGCAACGGGATGTATGGAGATGTTACTAGTGCCTGCTCGAGCAAATCTATGAATAACGGGAAGACAACTGATACAAATGATTGCAAACTGCAGGGAAACACTGCGGTGCCCTGCATAAAATCCAGGAGCAGGGTGAGGGATCCTTTCTGCCCCAGGGGATCAAGGCCAGAGGACAGAGAAAGACACAGGAATCTGGCGAGGTTTTAAAATGTTTTACTTATCACAGGTTCAGGCATACAAATCAGCAATAGGAAAAACCCTGTGCTTAGGATTCCTGGCTAGGACCCTGGCCACATGTAGGCTAAGAAGGTGGCCACCACGTGTTAAGGCCCTGTAGAGAGGAGACAAAGAAAAGGCTCCAGAAGAAAGAGGGAGAACAGCCCAAGAAGAGTGTGAGCCCCAAAAGAGAGCGACCAAAAAGAGCGCAAGAGAGGAAGCAGGCTAGCTTTATACCCCTGCAACTCAGACCTCCCACTTTTATTGGAAACCAGCAGGGTCAAATGCCCTCAGGTAATTTCTCCCAAGACCTTACCTAGGCCCTTTTAGATGCTAATGTCATGAGCCAAGATCTGCCTGAGATCTTGTAGAGAAGGGGGTTTCTGAGATGGCATGCCTCTGTACCAAAGACTATACTAATGCCAGTTAAAAATTTCTCCAAGCCTTCACAGAGGCTCATCTTTACTTCACGGTAGTTTTGTATTTTAGTTGCCTTTGAGTTATCAGGGAGCCATGCTTGCTTGCTTGCTTGGAGGCAAACAGCATTTCTCTCTGGTCTAATTACTTAGAGATCCAACGTGGCCAGGCATACATGACGGTAAGATCTAGCTAGTCAGTCCCACAATGGTAGCATGAGAGAATATTTATGCCGGCCAGTATAGAATACATGGTCAGATAAACTGCCACATTTAAACTACCCTCCTATGGGCACTGGTGGAGGGATGGGTGCTGGAACACTGTATGACCAAAACCCAAATATGAACATATTTGTAATTGTATATCTCACGGTGTTATAATAAAATACTAAAAAAAAAAAAAAAAAAAAAAATAAACTACCCTCCTATCTACGAGTTACCTGCAGGAGGCAATCCAGGGCAGATGCAGAGGCTCTGGGCAGCTGTAGTGCAACAACAAACAATAATGGAGAGAGAGAGAGAGAGAGAGAGAGAGAGAGAGAGAGAGAGAGAGAGAGAGAGAAGTGTCTGTCATAGACACTTCTTGACAGGCAGGTTTTGAGGCTGGGAGGGAAAGGCTGGGGACATTGGTGGTATGAAATGTATGTTGGTGAAGGTATGGCTGTTGGAACATTGTATAATTGAAAACAAATCATGAACAAATTTGTATTTATGTATCTTGCAGTACTTCAATTTATAAATAAATAATTTTAAAAAGTCTAAAATTTTTTTAAATGTTACACTATACCAATGTTTATTTCAGCATTATTTAAAATAGCTAAAATATAGAAGTAACCAAAGTACCTGTTGATAAGATAATTGAATAAAAAAGATATAGTGTATTTATATAATGAAATACTATACAGCTATGCAATTCTGTATTAGATTGGATTTTTTCAGCTATGTGTGTGAATACTGACAGTGATTATCAGAGGAGTGGGGTGGGGCATGAGGAAGATAAAGTGAAGGAAGATAACAAAACTAAGTTGTGAACATAATATCCTACTCTCTTTTAGCAGTTTCTGCTAAAAGAAAACCCTTCTTGGGGTGCCTTTTCATGCTATGTAGTTTTCCATAGCAGACTTCAGTGTTTGTTCTTTATCATTGATCATCATGTTTTGTTTATTGGCTACACAAGAGGCTGTAATATTTTTTCTTTGTCATTGACTACTGTGTTTTTGGCCATACTTGGTAGTGGGGTGTTTAGGTACTACTTCTGATTTGATGCTCTACAGATGATTCCCAGCATTTTTTGGATGCCCAGGTGGTACCAGGGATTTAATCTGGGCCTTCTGCATACTGTGTAAAGCATGAGCTCTAATCACTGTCATCGGTAATTCAACACTGAAATATTTGGGTATAAGTCTTTTTCACATTTAAAAATTTAGATATTTTATTAGCTTCCTGGATTTCCATGATTCATACATTTAAGTTTGGGGATTTTTCAGTTATTTTCTCTTTGAATACTCTTTATGTTCCCTCTGACCCTCTTAATCCTATGGTATGCCTATTATCCTTATGGTATGCCTATTTTTCTTATGGTATGCCCATTTTCCTCCTCTGACAGAGTTTAACTCATTCATGCCCTGGTTTTATAACCAGCCCAGTTACAAAATCCCTTGCACAACCTCTCTTCTTGTGACTAGACCTACCCTGTCGAAAGTCAATGTCTCTGGCAACAGAACCTTCTTTAGACACAGCAGCAGATATTTGCTACTACAAGTGGCTTATTCTAATAGCAGACTTCCCTCTCAAGGTTGTTTTGTTTTGTTTTTTCTTTCAGGGGTGGTTTTGGGGCTCACACCTAGCAGTATTAAGGAGTTACTCCTGGCTCTGCTCTCAGGAATTACTCCTGGTGGACTCACAGAACCGTATGGGATGCCAAGGACTGAACTCAGTTCTACCACATGCAAGACAAATGCTCTCCCTGCTGTTCTATTGCTTGGGTCCCCTTCTCTCTAGTTTTAAGGCTGGGGTGGGAGGTGGAGCTCAGAAAATGTTATACCTGATTCAATTGCTGGGATTCAATGTATTTTCTAAACTCCCAGCTACAGGCAACCCTCCAGAACATCAGGAGGGGCAAGTGAATCTGCCCCTCCTGATGGTCTGAAGACCCTCTTATCTCCAAAATTCTAGAAAGCCCTGAATTCTGATAGCCCTAAAGACTAGCATATTTTCAAAGTTCTGACCCTTCTCCTGCTAGGACCGCAACCCACAATGTTCTAAAATTCTGCATGGTCTGAGCTATGAGGCAGTTTTCTTCAGTCTGTGATTATGGTATTGGCAGGGGCTTACTACTATTGAAGGCTTCTTGAATGACCAAGGAGTTAGGAGAGGTAATTTATCTGGATCCATTACTCACACCTTACACAAAAGCCAACTCCATGTGTAGCAAATATCTTGAGATAATGCCTGACTCTATAAAGTGCATTAAGGAAAATATAGGATGAATGCTTCAAGACCTAGACCTCAAAGGAGGCCTTCAGTGATATGGCGCTGCCACTGGCAAAGGTTCCAGAATCAAAACTAAATAAATATGATTACATAAAATAAAACGTTTCTGTATGGCAAAAGAAACACAGGCTAGTACTAAAAAACAACTGACAGACTGGAAGAAAATATTTGCACTTAGCACATCAGATAATATACATGAAATACTCACAAATATCAACAATAAAAGTTCAAAAATCCTCATCAATTACTAGGGAGAAGAAATGAACAGACTTCTCTGATGAAGACCAAAAGATGGCCAAAAGGCACATGAAACAAGCTCATCACTTATTATTAGAAAAATCCAAATCAGAGCGTCCCTGGGGTGTGCGACTGGCCGGGGCGGGTGCCTGGGGTCGCAGTAGAGCCCCAGGTCTCGGGAGAAGGTGGAACTACAACCCCCCAGAAGTCCGAGCGGAACCGGAAGTAAACTGTCATTTTGAACTCTCACACCGGCCTGTCTGCATCTCAGGTAGCGCCCCTGGGGTGTGTGGCTGGCCGGGCGGGTGCCTGGGGTCGCAGTAGAGCCCCAGGTCTCGGGGAGAAGGTGGAACTACAACCCCCAGAAGTCCGAGCGGAACCGGAAGTAAACTGTCATTTTGAACTCTCACACCGGCCTGTCTGCATCTCAGGTAGCGCCCCTGGGGTGTGTGGCTGGCTGGCGGGCGGCCGCTTTTGCGGCCGCTTATTAATACTAAAACTAGGGAATTCAACACCAAGGGAAGGTAATACCCTCAAGAAAAAAGAAACAGTACACTAGAGGAATCTATCCCTGAACACCACAACACCATGGGGAAACAACGCAGATCCCCAGCTCGAAGAACAGATAAAGGAATCGACCCTGAAGACTCCAAAAAGAATAAAGATGTGCATAATCTCTCTGACAATGAAATTAGAGAAGAAATAGGTAGGATGTTTAAGGAGCTCAACAAAAAAAATTGAGCAGATGTCCAATAAAATACAGGAGAACATAAACGAAGCAGTTGAAAGGACAGTCAATAAACTACGGGAGGAAATGAGAGCAGAAATGAGAACCATGCAAATAGAAATATTATCGCTTAAAAACTCAGTAGATGAAATGAAAAACACAATCGGGGGCTCTCAACAGTAGGATGACAGCAGCGGAAGAGTGAATCAGTGAGACTGAAGATGAGCTGCAGAAAGCACTCAGAGAACTACATACTATGGAAAAAGATTGGAAAATGGATCAGCAACGAAACAGAGAACAACGGGATGAAGCCAGGCAGAACAACATAAGAATCATCGAATTCCCAGAGGGACAGGAAAGTAACCCCAAGGAAATTAAAACAGTTAAAAATTCCTGGCTGAAAAGTTCCCGAAGTTAAAGGATGAAGGCATCCAGATCCAAGAAGCCCGACACGTACCAGCAAGAAGAGACCCCAATAGAAAGACCCCAAGACACATCCTAGTCAAAGTAATGGATGCCATAGACAGAGATATAATTCTTCAGGCAGCAAGATCAAAGAAGGAAATTGTATCCAAAGGAGCATCCATTCGACTTTCAGCAGACTTCTCAGAAGACACCCTCCAAGCCCGAAGGCAGTGGTGGGGTATAGTAAAAAAAACTTAATGAAATGAATGCCTCAGCAAGAATTCTTTATCCAGCTAAACTCTCACTCAGATTTGAAGAACAGATATACAACTTCATGGATAAACAACAGCTTAGGAACTTTGTAAAATCAAAACCAACCTTAAAAGAAGGACTGAATGATCTACTATAAGACGAGACATAACCCAAAAGAACAACCAACCTATACAGAAAGATGGCACAAAATCCCATGACAATAATCTCTCTCAATGTCAATGGTCTAAATGCACCAGTTAAGAGACACAGAGTGGCAAAATGGATCACAAAATTGAATCCGACATTCTGCTGCCTTCAAGAAACACAACTGAACAATCAGAGCAAAGACAGGCTCAAAATAAAAGGCTGGAAAACAATCCTTCACTCAAACAACCCATCCAAAAAGGCTGGGGTAGCCATACTGGTATCTGACAACATAGACTTCAGGCTGAAGAAGGTCAGAAGGACAGTGAAGGTCACTTCTTAATAGTCAAGGGATGCATATGTCAGGAAGAAATCACGCTATTAAACATATATGCACCCAACGAGGGGCCAGCAAAATACCTAAAACAACTACTAATAGACTTCAAAGAAGACATTGACAGCAACACAATTGTAGTTGGAGACTTCAACACTGCTCTATCAACCCTGGATAGATCAACAAGATTGAAACTTACCAAGGAAATACTGGCCCTAAAAAGAAAAGATGGAAGAAAAAGGGCTGGTAGACATATACAGGGCATATCATCCCCCAAAAGCTGAATACACTTTCTTCTCCAGTGCACATGGAACATACTCCAAAATAGATCACATGCTGAGCCATAAATCATACCTCCTTAAAATCAAGAAGATAGAAATTGTGCCAACTATTTTTTCAGACCATGAGGCACTGAAAATAGAAGTTCATTGTACACAAAAAAGGAGACCAATACCAAGTACCTGGAAACTAAATAGCTCACTGCTGAACAACCAGCAAGTCATAAAAAGAAATCAAAGAGGAAATCCAAAGATTCCTGGAAACAAATGAGACTGAAGACACGAATTACCAGAACTTGTGGGATACAGCGGAAAGCAGTGTTAAGAGGCAAGTTCATAGCTCTTCAGGCATTCATTAGAAAAGAAGAAAAGGCCATCATAAACAGTCTGACTTCACAACTTAAGATCTTAGAGAGTGATCAACAAAAGGAGCCCAACCCAAGCAGAAAGAAAGAAATAATAAAACTTAGAGCAGAAATCAATGAGATGGAATGTCAAAAAAACAATCCAGAAGATCAACGAAACCAAAAGCTGGTTCTTTTGAAAAAATAAACATGATGGAAAACCACTTGCAAGACTTGTAAGAAAAGGAAAAGAGAGAACCCAAATAAATAGAATCAGAAATGAAAACGGGGACATCACAACAGAAACCACAGAAATTCAAAAGATCATCAGAGATTACTATGAGAGCCTGTACACCACGAAACAAGAGAACCTAGAAGAAATGGACTAATTCCTGAATTCCTATAGCTTTCGAAGTCTGCAACAAGAAGATTTGGAATACCTCAACAAACCTATCTCCATCGAGGAAATAGAATCGGTAATCAAAAAGTCTCCCCAAACACAAAAGCCCAGGTCCAGATGGATTCACTAGTGAATTCTACAAAACCTTTAAAGAGGACCTACTCTCAATTCTTTTTAAGCTCTTCCCGGCATATTGAAGAATCAGAAATACTCCCAAATAGCTTTTACGAGGCACATATCACCCTGATAACCAAAGCAGACAAAGATGTCACAAAAAAGGAAAACTACAGACCAATCTCCTGATGAATACAGATGCTAAGATCTTCAACAAACTACTAGCAAATAGAATCCAAAGAGTCATGAAAAGATTGTACACCATGACAAAGTGGGATTCATCCCGGAATGCAAGGATGGTTCAACATCCGCAAGACAATCAACATAATACATCATATCAACAAAAAGAAAAATAAAAACCATATGATCATATCAATAGATGCAGAGAAGGCATTTGACAAGATTCAACACCCATTCATGATGAAAGCTCTCCGTAAAATGGGGATTGAAGGAACCTTCCTCAAGATAATCCAGGCCATCTACTACAAGCCCACAGCGAGCATCATTCTCAATGGGGAAAAACTGAAAGCCTTCCCCTTAAGATCAGGGACAAGACAAGGCTGCCCACTCTCACCACTTCTATTCAATATAGTACTGGAAGTACTTGCCATAGCAATCAGGGAAGAAAAAGACATTAAGGGCGTCCAGATAGGAAGGGAAGAAGCCAAGTAATCACTATTTGCAGATGACATGATATTATACCTGGAAAATCCAAAACTCTCTACCAAGAGGCTCCTAGAAATAATACATTCTTATAGTAGAGTAGCAGGGTACAAAAATCAA
>JAJIBD010000381.1:0-49741 GCA_021461705.1 Cryptotis parvus
ACAAAGAAGGAAAATTACAGACCAATCTCCTTGATGAACACAGATGCTAAGATCTTCAACAAAATACTAGCAAACAGAATCCAAAGACTCATCAAAAAATAACACATCATAACCAAGTAGGATTCATCCCAGGAATGCAAGGATGGGTCAACATTCGGCAAATCAACCAACATAATGCATCATATCAATAAAAGAAAAATAAAAACCATATGATCCTATCAATAGATGCAGAAAAGGATTTGACAAGATCCAGCACCCATTCATGATTAAAACCCTCCAGAAAATGGGAATTGAAGGAAGCTTCCACAAGATAGTCAAAGCCATCTACCAAAAGCCCACAACAAGTATCATTCTCAATGGGGAAAAATTGAAAGCCTCCCCCTTAAGATCAGGAACATGACAAGGTTGCCCTCTCTCACCTCTTTTATTCAATATAGTACTGGAAGTACTCGCCATAGCAATCAGGGAAGAAAAGAACAGTAAGGGCATCCAGATAGGCAAGGAAGAAATCAAGCCATCATTATTTGCAGGTGACATGATATTATACTTAGAGAACCCCTAAATTCTTGACCCAAAATCTCATAGAAACAATAGATATTTATAGTAGAGTTGCAGGAGTACAAAATCAATACCCAAAAGTCCAGTGGCTTTCCTATATACAAATAACACAGAAGAGAAGAAAGGGATATTAAGAAATCAATTCCATTCACATTTTTTGCCACAGAAAATGAAATACCTAGGAATAAGCTTAACGAAGTGTGTAAAGGACCTATACAAAGAGAACAACAAGACACTGCTTCAAGAAATAAGAGGACACGAAGAAATGGAAACACATTCCCTGCTCATGGATGGGGAGAATTAACATTGTCAAGATGGTTATAATCCCTAGAGCCTTGTACAGATTCAATGTGGTCCCTATAAGGATACCCATGACATTCTTCAAAGTAATTGACCAAACACTCCTGAAATTTGTATGGAATAATAAACCCCCACGGATAGCTAAAGCAATCCTTGGGAAAAAGAAGATGGGAGGCATCACCTTTCCCAACCTCAAATTGTACTACAAAGCAGTAGTAATCAAAACAGCATGGTATTGGAATAAAAACAGACCTGAGGACCTATGGAATAGAGTTGAGTATCCTGACACCCACCCTCAAACACATGATCAGTCAATCTTTGATAAAGGTGCAAAGAGTCCAAACTGGAGTAAGAAAAGTCTCTTCAACAAGTGGTGCTGGGAAAACTGGACAGCTACATGTAAAAAAAATGAATTTGGACCTGTGTCTAACACCTTGCACAAAACTCAGATCAAAATGGATTAAAGATCTCAATATCAGACTTGAATCCATAAAGTACGCTGAAGAAAATATAGGAAAAACCCTCCACGGCATTGAAGCTAAAGATATCTTCAAAGGTGAAACACCATTAACAAAGCAACTAGAAGAAAAGATAAACATTTGGGACTACATGAAATGAAAGAGCTTCTGCACCCTCGAAAGAAACAGTGGCCAAGATACAAAGACAGTCCACAGAATGGGAAAGAATATTCACCCAATACCCATCTGATAAGGGGTTAATATCAGGCACTAAGTACAGCTATATAAGAAGAAAACAGCCAACTCCATTAAAAAATGGGGAGAAGAGATGAACAGAAACTTTGACAAGGAAGAAATTGGAATGGCCAAAAGGCATATGAAAAAATGCTCATCATCACTAATCATCAGAGAGATGCAAATCAAAACAACAATGAGATATCACCTCACACCACAGAGATGGCCCATATCCAAAAGGGTAAAAGCAACAAATGCTGGTGTGGATGCGGGGAAAAGGGGACTCTCATACATTGTTGGTGGGAATATTGACTTGTACAACCTTTCTGGAAAACAATATGGACATTCCTCCAAAGACTAGAAATTGAGCTCCCTTTTGACCCAGCCATACCACTCCTGGGAATATACCCCTGGGAGGCAAAAACACACAGCGGAAACACAATCCGCACTTTTCTTTTCATAGCAGCACTATTCACAATAGCCAGAACCTGGAAACAACCAGTATGCCCAAGAACTGATGACTGGATAAAAGAAACTTGTGGTACATCTATACAATGGAATACTATGCAGCTGTTAGGAAAAATGAAGTTATGAAATTTGCCTATAAATGGATGGACATGGAAAGGATCATGTTAAGTGAAATCAGTCAGAAGGAAAGAGAGAGACATAAATATACATCACTGTATCACTGTCTTCCCGTTCATCATCGATTTGCTTGAGCGGGCCCCAGTAACATCTCCATATGTCCCATCTCATGCTAGTAGAGCCCAAGGGCATCTGCTTGCTCCAGGAACATAAAGAGCCTCAAATCCATTCGGAATGAGTCTATAATTGTTACTGGTGTCTGGCATATCAAATACAACACAGGTAGCTTGCCAGGCTCTGCCATGTGGGTTCTTACACTCTTGTAGTCATCCCAAAGTCCAGCATTTATTGATGAACCGCACTGCCGCAAGCGGCTGCACAAGCTGGGCTGTGATAGGCTGGTCTGCTGGGTGGAGTTCTGACAATAAATATACATATATATACATAATATGTGTGTATATATATATATATGTGTGTGTATATATATATATACATATATATACATACATATATATATGTATATACATATATACATATTTCTACATACATACATACATATATATATATATATATATATATATATACATATTATAACACCAAAATCAAGTGTCAGGCGAAAGCGTGGATCAGGAGGTCTTACCAAAAAAGTGGAAATTATCGTAGTATGTGGGGAGTCAGAGGTTAGGCAAGACAGAGAAGGGAACATGTGTGAATAAAATGTCGAAAGAACTGAGCATTAAATACAGACAAAAAATGCACATGATGGCCTCTAAGTGTATGTAGTGCAACCCACTATGTGTAAAAGAAGAAGAGAAAAGAGAGAGAGGAGAGAAAAGAGATAAAGAACCTGCCATTTAGGCAGGCTATGGCAGGGGAGGGAATTGGGGGAGGTGCCAGTCACCAACCTGGGTCGGATGTGTGCAAGACAAGTGTCTTATCAGTGACTACTTCTCTGTACTATCTCGCCAGCCAAAATACACTCTTAAGATGACGACTGGTGAGACCGTTTAAAGGCTTGATGTGAAGTCAGCATTAAAGTCTCTGAAGAGAAACATAGCTATCTGCAGACAGCGGGAGCTCAGCACAACCTTGTTACCTGTGCCCATGTGAGCAAGCATGTGTACACAGGTTCCAAACCCAGGTTCCATGCCCAGGGAGAATGAGTTCAGTTGAGGCAGATGACAGGATACAAAAGTTCGTTACAAAACCAGTTGAGAACTTTGTTGTGCTTCCCTACCACTACCACATGGAATGAGTTTTTCTTTCCAACTAATTTTATTGTGTATGTAAAAATTCAAAGAGTTAGCATATGTCTACTCATATTTTCAGTTAAACACAAAATAATAAAATACAATCTACCAACAAGAAAAGTTTACAGATTCAAAATAACTTGCTTATAGAGTAACTTCCAGTTCTTTTGGCAACTGCCAAAACCATGAAAGTGCTTGCTTAAAAGTCCTGGACCTTCATTCTAGACTTCATGAATCCAGCTATTCCTTAAGGACCCACACAGCCACAGGCGGCTTTTACTCTTATTTACTTATTAATTTTGGTTGGGAATCTCTCCCAGCAGTTGACTGGGGCTTCCTTCTAGCTCTGTGCTGAGGGGTCATGTGGTGTTGAAGAGCAAATGAGGGTGAGCACATGCAAGGCAAAGTACCTTCTCCACTCTACTCCTGTCTAGCCTGCCCCATCCACATTTAAAACTGTTCCATCAAGGACTCAGGTATGGAGAGCAGTGCTCCTGAGCAGATGCAAAGAGTCTCTGCTCCAGGATGCCTGTTCCATATTCCGAAAGGCATTTTACACGGGCTGTGACATCTTTCCTTTCTCCATGCTGGAGATCTGAGGGCCACTCCCTAAAGAACACTAACTCTACCATCCCCGATGTCACCACGGCATATCACAGTGTCAGTGATGTCAGGGCATGCTGTCCCTCAGCCCACCTAACCTTCTTTTATAAAGTGATTCAGGACGTTTAGTTAAAGAAATCACGGCAACTAAAAAGTTTCTTCTTTAGCCTAGAATAGACCTAGACTCTTTTTTGTAATGAGCTTTCAAATTCTAGGAAGAAACAAAAAGGTGTACTCTTTCTGCACAGAAGCTGATGACTGATTCTAGCAGGATAAATAAGAATGACAAAAAACAAATGGAACCAAGGTTTCTTAAAGGTCAAATTAACATGAATTCATGCTGACTAAAGTAGAAAAAGCAATACTAAAAGACGGAAAGTTTCAGGTCACCATGCAGTCACAGAAAAAACAGGGGAAAATTATTATTTCTTTTAAGTGGCAAGAAGGCATCAAAAGACAGTTTAGACAACCCTAGCAGCGCATTCTATTAAACACATCAGCGCATTTGGGTCCAAAATGTTATTGTGCAAAGCATTTAAAAGGTTTTCAGCCTCTCTAATGTGATTTTCAACAAGAAGAATTTGTGGTAGTTACAGTACCCACCATTTAATTTTACCCAGATGCTTTTCCCAATTTTTAAATTTATTTTTAGCCTAACCACATGGCTTCAGTAGAAACTGAAAATGAGAGTTAGACAGTTTTCCTCACATATGCAGAGTGAAAATAGTAACACTTGGTGTATTTTGTGCAGCTTATTTTTGAGGAAAGCAATAGATGCACTGTGAAATAATATAATTTAAATATGCTAATGTCACTATCTTAAGTAACTGCAAGTAAGAAAGTCAAGATAAGCCTCACAGTCAGCACCAGTAGCACTGTGTTTGGAAGCTTATAATTAGAAGGTTTTTGAGATGTTTTATCTGGAGGCAGTTCCCAGTGAGGTAGCCCAAGAGGCAAACATTTCTTAAGCTATTTAAATGTTGTAATAACTGACCAAATCTAGAAAATGCTCCAAGTCACTTATACATAACACAAGCACACATAGTTCCTCCCTAGCTTCTGCCATTACAGGGAATTCAGAGGCTCTTTCTTGACTGCCTGGTTTCTGTGGTCTGAAATTACTCATGGCACATCAGGGGAGTGTGTGGGCCAGTGGATAAACCAGTCAATATGGCCATCAATGAGAACTGACAAGGCAAGGGTGTGGAGGTGACCCCACACTTTCCCCTTGTCATGGAACTAAAAAGGAGGGCAAAGGACTTCCAGATGATTCAAGATTCTGCATGAACCATGCAGAATCTTGCATGGCTCATGTCTGGGACAATGGTACAGTGAAAGGGCATTTGCCTTGCATGCAGCTGACCCAGGTTTCATCCTCAACACCCCCTGAGCACAGTTCCCCAAGCTCCTCCAGGAGTGATTCCTGAGTGCAGAGTCAGGACTAATCCCTAAGCATTGCCAAATATGGCCCAAAATTTAAAAAAAAAAAATCTGCATGTGAGAACAATTCAGAGACTTCTGTTTTACACTACAGTCACTCTCAAGAATGAATATCCCAGGAACACAAACTGAAGAGCTGGAGAGCAAAGAGTCTACTAAAAAGCTGTAAGCTAAGAGTGACTTACTGGGGATGTGGTCAGCCGAAGGATGGTGCCATTCTTTATCTCACTGCGATTCTGGAAAAGAAAAAAAATATTTTTTAAATACATCTTCAAATTATCACCCGCATGGCAGAGCCTGGCAAGCTACTCATGTCGTTATTTGCTATGGCAGAAAACAGTAATAATTAGAGACCTCATTCCCATGGCGTGAAGGAATGGTCTGAGACTCTTTGTGTTCCTGGAGCAAGCAGATGCCCTTGGGCTACACTAGCACACAACAGGACTTATGATGGAGATGTTACTGGTGCCCGCTCCAGCAAATCGATGAACAACACGAAGACAAGTCATATAAGTGAGAAGTGAAATCTTCAAATGGAGACTTTGTAGAGAGGGAGGAGAAAGCCAAACATAGCAGAGAATCTAAACAATAAGCATTTTTATGGGCTGGAGGGAGAGTATGCAGCCTTCTATGCAGGCAACACCATCTGAGCCCCAGCACACAACTGATGTCCTAAGCATTACAACTGACCCCTGAGCAAAGAGCCAGGAGTAATCACTAAGCATCAGCAAGCATGGTTCAACACACACATCCCCAAAAGCATTTTCACAATTCCGTTTCTTTTCACTTTGAATAATTATTATTAATTTCTACAAAGAACTTTTAACTGGATCTCAATTTTGTTAACTTTATTTAAGTCACAGTTGACATTCAATGCAGAGGAAGTGATATAAACTCATATAGTAGTCATATGGGATCCCAAAATATAAAATAAAAATAATTCTTAAAGGTTACTAAGGAATATGCATGACCAAGCAATTTACTCCCACAAATATACCCAAGAGAGCGGAAAACTTGTGTTCGTTACATATCCCGCCCATGCAGACATGATGTAAACCCTCTTTAACTGATGAGTAGAGAAACAAATGACCCAGGTCCACTCAATGAAATCTCTTCAGGTCATTCAAAGAAAGGAACCCCTGAGAGATAAGGCACTCAAGCACAGACAAATCCAGAACCTTCCTTATGCTATTGCAGTCCCAAAAAGAAAGCGATGCAAATGTACATGACATGTCCAGAATAGGCCAAGCCACAGGGAAAGACACTCGAGTTGCCTGCAGTCAGGGTGTGGGGAGGCGGCAGACTAGGGGGGAGGGTTGCATTCTGCAGTGATAACACTTCGACATGGTTTGTGGCGATGGTTCCATAAACCCGTGGACCACGCAATTAAAAGAAGAAAATATTCAGCCAAACCTTTTTGAAAGGTGCTTTTATATTCCTTCAGTAGATGAATTACTCTAGAATAATGCTGCAATTTTATGAGGTGATTAAGGAGCTTTGTTTCTTCACATTTGCTGATTCCTATAGCATGTTGCCTTGAAATCAGAGCAAATTCCAACTTTGTGTCTCCACAGGAAAGTTCCTATGAGGAGAGAGCCTTATGCTGACTCTGCAGCAGCCTCGGCAGTGGGGGATAGAACCTCACTGGCAGCCTGATTCTCTGAGTCCAGAACCTGCTCCACCCTCAGCTTACAAGAAGTAGCAGTCAGGGAACCTACAAACAAAACCACCTCCATCCCAAAGCACACACCTCCTGACTCAATAGGTCCTGTCTGAGTGCACTAGCCAGAGTTGGAAGGGGACACTGAGGCAGTGAAAGGTCCCTCAGAACAAGAGGCCAGAGGCACAGTGAATTCACAGTGACTCCTTCAGTCAATTCTGATCGTTCTTTTATAAAATGGATTTTCTGGGCCAGAGTGATAGGGGTGGGTAGGGTGCTTGCCTTGCACAGGGCAGACCTGGGTTCAATCCTCAGCACCTAATAAGGTTCCCAGAGCCCCGTCGGATTGACCCTGCACACAGAGCCAGGAGTAAGTTCCCAGCACTGCTGGGTTAGCTCAACATTACCCCCCAAAATGATTTTTTTTTCTTTTTAAGAAGTGGAAAAAAAAGAAAAAGCTTCAAACCAGTATCCCCTAGAAAACCAAATTGCCGAACTGAATGTCAGATATTGAAACACAGGAAGGATAGAAAGCTCCTGGCACCAACCTCCACCCCTGCCCACTATGTGCCCACCCCCACCCCATGTGGACATCCTGGGTTGCAGCCACTTGAGAGAACAGGCCTCTCTTAACTGGGGAGGTAAACTGCTACAGGACCTGGGAACCAGAATCAGCTATGGCAGTGGGGAATGAATTTCAGTCACCCGGAATCTTTCATTTCATTCCATAATCCTGTCGGTAGAAAGAAGAAAATGAACTGCCTTCAAGAGGAAGGTAGCAGGGAAAGGATATTTGGAAAATGGGCACCACTGCTGTGAATAGACAGAACCATATTCGGCTCCCAGCATGAAGAAGCCGCTCCTCTCTGGGGGAAGCAGTCTTGCCTCTCTAATTCTCCTGCAGTCCTCACACCATCTGGTGTCAAACATCCTGAGCAGGCTTCTTTCCAGGCTCCTGCCACAGGCTCCACCTCGGGCCTGCAGAGCTGCCCCCATCACTCAAACCCAAGGAACTAATGAACAGTCCAGGTTAGAGGCATCACCGGCACACCCTAAGACTACCCAGCACAGTTAGAACAGCTATTCTGAATTGCAAGGTAATAAAATCTGATGGCGGCTAGACTAGCGCCAGTTCCTCCAAAACAGAGGAGAAAAAGAACACTTCTGCAGGAAAAGGGCTCAACCGCGATAGGGGGGGGGCCAAGTGGCCATAGGAAGCCAGTTCAAGGGCCCGATCACCCTGAGCATCCCGGCCTGCCTCCTCCTTGGCATTCACAGGCGTCTCTATGGAACATCTTTGTTTTTCTTCACAGAACTAGCCCAGCACCTCCAGCCTCTCTGTGGATTGGATAATAAGATCCTGTAGAAAAATGTCACTGTGGTCATATTTTTTTCCTCTGAAATTTGGTTTTTCCTCAGTGTGCCAACTTTTATTCTACCCAGACAAATGAAAAAATTAGCCCCTGGTCAAAAGTTCTAACTCTGCCCCTTTTCTATTTGGCTCAGAAATTAGAGTCGGACGGGTGGAGGAAATAGCCCTCTCCCCTTTCCCCCATATAGACACAGATTTCAAGTGGCCCCTGAATCTCTCCCTCAGGCCCCAGGAATGACCAGGGCCTGAGGGTGGACGACAGAGAGAGGGACAGGGCTGTTCTGTAGGCCCATTACTCAATGAAAGCAAGGCTGAGTTTGCAATGGAACCGTTTTGTCTCTGTGTGTCCACATGCTTCATCTTTAGAGCTTGGGGCTGAAGAACTGACAAGAGAATATGACATGCTGGTTGCTAGGTTACAGAGCAATGGCTCTTAGACAATAGGCTGCAGCTGTGGCATTTTAGGAGATATCTTAGAAATAGTGACTGCCCTAAAAGAAAACCTGACACCACCACCTCCCCCTAACCCCCTCCCCCTGCCCAAGGTGACAATAAGCTGTGGGTGGAAGAGGAGGATGGAGCAGGAAAGGAAAGTTGGCTGCTCTTCAGAGTGCTTCTCCAGACTAACGCTCCAGCCCCTCCAGAGCTGGTTCTTGCCATGGGTCATGGTCACCCCTCACCCCGTCCACCTGTACCTCCCTCCTCAGCTATTTTTTTAATTTTTTTTTATTATACCAGCATGAATTACAAAGCTGTTCATGTTTGGGTTTCGGTCATACAGTGTTCCAGCACCCATCTCTCTACCAGTGCCCATTTTCCACCAGCAATGTTTTGCTCCCCTCCTTCCAGCCTGCCTCTATAGGAGGCACTCTCTCTCTCTCTCTCTCTCTCTCTCTCTCTCTCTCTCTCTCTCTCTCTCTCTCTCCCCCCTTACACACTGTGGCTTGTAATACATACATTTAGAGGTTATCATGTATATCCCTTTGCCTACATTCAATGCTCAGTTCTAGGCTGGTATTATCATTTCCAACAATTATTATCCCTAGCTAATTTTTTAATTAAAACAGTCTAATCCGACTTCTTTTCCACAGGTTTTGTGTCCCTAAGTGAACTCCATTATCAATTTTTGTTTTTTCTCGAGTCATTCTACATTCCACACCATCTAGACGACCTTTACACGGTTCTCAAAATCGAAGCAGAAAATAAAAAGAACCACAGGAGAGGTATGAAGGAAGCTGCACGGGGTGTGGTCCCTAAACAAGAACCACAGTAGCAGGGGCTTGATCCACGGGCACCACTGGCTCCCTGCTCCGACGGCAGCAAAGTCAGGGGGAAGAGTGCAGAGGGGGAAAGCCAACAGCGTCTCCAGGAGTCAGGAGTTAGGGAATTTGCTAGGACATGAGGAGCCTGAAGGCATGGCCATAAGAACACTGGCTAAAGTCCTCATTTGAACCAACCTCTGAACAGAATGAACAATGTGCTCCTCAGGCATAGAGCGTGCATCTCTCCGAGAACAGAACTGGGAGTTCTGTTCACAACTGGTAAGGAAACGGCCTTTCCGAAAAAGCCCTTGCCAATTGCACAGGACTGTGGTGAGCATATACCTAGGACCAGTCCTGGGACCAAATGCCCAAGTCCAAGATTCTGCGCTACTCTAGGAAAAGGACTGAGCTCAATTTGTGAAGAGGCGCTTGGCAGCTGAGTCTCACACTTGGCCGTGAAGTGAGAGCCAGGCCCCAGGAGCACAGAAGCAGAGGTTCCACAGTACATTAATCCAGAGAGCAACCTAGGGCTGCCCATCGACACAATCTCCCGACTCCAGGGGCCAGGCTGGGAGGACAGAAAGGGCCCTACAGGAATCTGGAAAGCACAACAGACTGGAACAGGAAGCTCAGCTTAAGCCTGGACCACTGACTTCCCCAGAGGCCTTGGGCTAGCCAGTTTGGTTGAGTTACTTCATTAATGAAAGCGGAAGTAGGGGGCCCAGCACTAAAGTTCCATTCTCTTCTCTTTTACTCTCCATAAGCAAGGAGGAACCATGTAAAGCCCTTGAGGCAAGATTATCAACCTAATGAAGGGAGTGATTCGAGGGAAATGAATGTGCCCATCACAATGAATTAAGGGCAGAGAGGAGTAAGATTTGGCACTAACAGGAAATTGAAACAATGCTATCTTGCATCACCTTACAGGACTCAGCATTGCCTAAGATTAAGAACAGGCTCCAACCTCAGGGATGCTGGTTCAAAGCACCAGCACAAATCACCAGACTCTGTAAAAGCCTGCAACTGGGATCTGAAAAGCAGGTGAGCGGTAAATTCCATGATCAAACTATATGCCTTTCCTCCCTGAAACAACTTGAGCACGAGTAAGCAGGAACAATTTCTACTCTGGGATTTTGTAATGCTAAACAAAAGTCTTGAAAATACTCAAAATCCAAGTCTATGAATTTTTCCTGGGGCAACACTAAACAGAGATGTAGGTGACGTACCAAAGAAGTGCATGCTGTGTTGTCAAAGCAAAGCCAGGTCCTCCTGCATTGATTTATGGTCGCTCCACCCCAACCCACTATTCTCCTGGCCCCCCGGGCTGGGCTCCGCAAACACCTAGTCAGACTCCAGAATGACGTGGACTATTATGAGTAAAAGGGTTCTTTCACTTGGGAAAGGTGGTAGGTCTCCAGAACAGTGCTCAAAGGGCCTGGCACCACCCGACTGGACCAGTCTCGGACCCATTTTATGAGCCACATCAGGCAGTACTAGGGGAGGGCTGGAGGAGCACAGGAATGGGTCGAAGCAATAAGCCCTGAACCTTTTCCCCAGCTCCAGACAAAAGGCTCTTTGTGGACCTGCCACATCTCTGATACAGTATTGAAGCCTCGGGGTACTCTGCCCGTGGGTCCTACACCCCCACCAGAGGGTTCTCCCTTCTGAACTCTGCCTGTCGCAGCAGGCAGCAGGTCTGTTCCCTCAGCAACGGAGTCAAGACATGTTTCTGGGGGGAACCCCTGCCCTCTGTAAGAACTATGGGGGTGGGGCTTGTGCCTAATCTAGTACTTGGCTCTTTCTGGGGTGAGGCCTCCCAGGAGGGACTGGGACGGGGGTCATACTTGACCAATCTGGCCTGTCACCCAGTACTAGGGCCAGAAGCATTGCGGTGAGTGGAACGGAGCCTGGCTCAATTCTGTACCCGAATCGCCCCTGTACCATCTTCCTGCTACCCCCCCTTCATCCCCCCCTCTCCCCCTCTCTCTCCTCCCCCTCTCTCCTCCCTCCCCCCCCTCCCCCCCCCCCCTCTCCTCTCTCTCTCTCTCTCCTCTCTCTCTCTCTCTCTCTCTCTCTCTCTCTCTCTCTCTCTCTCTCTCTCTCTCTCTCTCTCTCTCTCTCTCTCTCTCTCTCTCTCTCTCTCTCTCTCTCTCTCTCTCTCTCTCTCATCATGCTGGGGACTGAGCCCAAGGCCTCACATATGCACAGCCCACTCCCTCTGCCCTTGTTTGTGGTCCCCAAGTCCTCTGCTTCTCCTCAGCCTGGCAGACTTAGCCCCTTTGCTGCCACTTCCTCAGGCCCCCACCCGTGTCCTCTCTTAGCCCCATCATTGCAGTGAACCAACTCCACCTAGCTACCAATTTTTTAATTAAATTTTTCCTTTCCAAATACTGGCAGGGTTCCTGGATCCTCACTGGACCCTGACTGAGAGACCAGCCCCTAACAAGCAGAAAAGGCTGAATAAATATGGCAGAGGGGGCCAATGACACATAATATAGCCATTAAAGTACTTAATGGTGGGGGATTGTGTCACGCAGATTTCTATGTGACAAATGACGGGCTGCAAATAATATGCAGGATGAGTTTAAGTGGCAGAATGCATGGAGCATGCATGTACTGAAACAGCACCAGCACCCAGAAGACACGCCCTGAACACAACCCTTTGTTGCAGTATTTGAAAGAAGAGCAAATTAAGTACTGAATACTGGGAATTTCTGGCCAACCAGGTGAGAGATGGCCTACAGGGGGAGAAACGGATCCCTGACTTTGGAGGGAGAAATTCACTCCAGGCAAGGGGACCTCACAAACTGGGAGAGGGGGACGAGGGGCATCCAACACGCCTTCCTCTGCAGTCCTTCTTTTTCAGCCTTTGAGATACTCAGTTACCAGCCTTCTCACTGCTGTCAGCCGGAAGCTACCCCACCATCAAATGACATGTGCAAATGCTTAAATGTGAGTTGTGATGGGCGAGTTAGAGCCTGTGGTCTCAGAAAGCCACAAAGCCCTGGAGAGGAGAGCTCACTTACTGGAAAGAAGTCCATGCTTCTGAAGCAACACAAGAGTCTTAAAGAGCCATTCCAGTCGCCTTGGCAGACACCAAAGATGCCTCAGAAGCAGGGACAATACGACCCTGTGGCCCACTCTTGGCAGAATCAGGCAAGCAACAGCCCTTGAGAGAATGAGATGTATCAAAGTATATGCTCAGGAAAAAAGGGTGAAAACACCCAGGAATGACCTGGCTTAAACACAGCTAGCTGCAGGCAGGGTTGGGGCTCAGACAGAAAGTATCTCAAGGCCATCTTTGCCACAACCAACTGAACTACCTACACACCTGTCTGGGCACCTGAGTCAAAGTAGGTCTCTGCAACTGCTCCATACATGCACATGTTCGCAAGCTCCTCTGAGCTGCATGAAGACAGCCACAATATGTGGATGGAGCCGTCAACACTAAGACCAAGACACAGCCAGTTAATAAGGCCCTGCCTGAATCCTAGACTAGGTATACATTCTTACAACAGAGGCAACTTTCATGGCTGTTGTGCCACAGAGGGAAAACCTACCTGAAAATGGGGTGCATGGGGAGACACACCACACCTGGCAGTGTTCAGAGATCACTCATGCAGGTCTGGGAGTTGGTCACATGGAGTGCCAGTGAAAGGGCTGGTCATGTCCCAGCAAGCTGCCCACTCTCTACTGTACTTGTATATATGCTGCTTATCACTACAAGTGTCCCAAACTATTTCAATAAAGAACCGAATAGTTCTTTTCCAATCCTCCATCTGTAGTGGACCCACCACTAAGATGCAGAATTTTAGTGAAACCCTCATGGGGAAGACTATCACTCTCAAGGTCAAACCTTCAGAAAATACAAAGAGAAAATACAAAGGCCAAAATCCAGGATGAGGAAGGAATTCCTCTCCATCAGTAAAGGTTGATCTTTGCTGCTAAACAACTTGAAAGATGGACCGAACACTCAGAAGAGTACACTCTTCATCCTGCTTTGGGTCTCAGGGAGACACTCCCAAAACTCCCATGAGAGAAAGAAGGTCAAGTCAGAAGGTCTGAAAGAACATAAGGTGGACGAAAATGGCAAAACCCATCACCTTTGCTGGGATTCCCTTCAGCTGAATGTGGTGCTGGAGTCTCTATGGGCAGCCATTAGAGCAGACACATTTGTGCAAATGTTGTCTGACTGATTGTCCCAACAAAACAGAAGACAAATAATTACCTGTGTGGGCTAATAAAGGGCATGAACTCTAACATTAATTTGGTCCACTGACTAAAGAGTGATTTTAAAGCATTAAAACAATTAAAAAAGAACCAGACAGATAAGTATTGAAACAGAGATGTCTGAATAACTGATAACGCAACTAACTGGGCATTAAGGGGCTCTAATGCCTTTCATGAATGAAAATGGGGATATCTTGGATTTGGGTCTAACTACTGACCCCGTGGTAATGAATAAGATAACAGAACACATCACTGAAGCCTAAAATCCCCAATTTCTAATTCACTGTAATGATGATAAATGGCATTTTGAGACTATTTTAACAATAATAATAAATGGAAATACTGCAATGCCCATTGGTCACCAAGGCTCAGATACTACTCTTTCTATTGTGGCCTGCAGCCTGTATTCATCACCAAAGCTACGCAAATATTTATGTTTTTGTAAGTTTAACTTTCTATACAAAGTCATGGATCCTAGATTTGAACAGGAGACTTCCACTGCACTTAGAAGAAAATCCAAGTTCCTATGAAGATTTAGAAAACTCAGCCTGATGGTGCTCCACCCAATCCCTTCAATCCTGCCTGAGACATCCCCAACTCACCATCCTGGTCTCTGAACCCCGGTCACGCCAACTTCCCCTGCTTCAGGGGTTGCTGGCTGTGCAATGCTATTTGCTTCCTTCTCATCCTCAAGTCAGGGCTCAACGGACACTTCTTTAGAGACAGTCCCTGGTGCTATACAGCAATCTTGGCCAAGGCTCACAGGTGGACACCAAGGGTCCTTCAAAGAAAAGCCTATTATTGTGCCAGACAGGTACCCCCACAATGTCAAGACCTAGAACTCAGACAACAACCTCAGCACAAAGTCTGACAGTGGCACTGAGGCCTCAGAACAGGGCTAGGAGTTCACTTCCTATATGACTGGAGAAATTAGGTTGTTCCTGGAGCTCCTGATTCTAGAAACCATGCCATCCATCTCTGGCCTTTCTTTATTTACTATATTTATATCTGATCATCTGGTCACTTGTTGTCAGCCCAGTAAGGTCAATTTCTGAGCTCCTATGCTGTACAGTTACTACAGACTAAATCTTGGCAACAACATAATCCCCACTACTCTGTCTTCATACCTTTAACATGCTGCCCCATTTATTTCCTTAGCCCAATCTGAGAGAAAATACCTTGCTTATTTTTATTTTATTCTGTCTGTCTTTATGCCCCTAAGACCAGACATGTAAAAAAAGTAGATATTGCTCCATTTTGTTCATAGTCATGGCTGATACAGCCAGGTCTATAACACACACTCACTGAATATTTTTTTACAAACCAAAGTGAATTTTAAAAATTTTTCTTGGCTTCACAGAAAGCCAAGAAGGCGAAACTCAGCTCGGTCCCTGGCCGGGTTTAGCGCAGCTCCTAGGACCAGCAGACGCTTGGGCTGCTGTGGCCGTGCCAGCTGGGCTTGGAGCGGGGATTGGGGCCCCTCCCCTCATCCTCCACCTCCAGTGACCCAGCAGGCGTGGCTATGAGCCCTGCAGTAGCCATTACCAGCAACACCAACCTAAGAAAAGACTGACCAGATGCACAGCTGTGCAGGTTTAGATAATAATCAAGTTTAGGGTCAGGTCCTTCCCAGGATCTTGCCGTATATACATTGTGATGATCATTGTAGTTGAAACAAACTGGGGGGGAGGGGGCTGATGTGGAATAGGGAGTGGGTGGTGGGTCTTGGCCTTTGGTGGTTGTAGGGGCACACTGGTGGTGGAACATCGGTGTTGGGAATAGGGCACTGGTGGAGGCATGGGTGCTGGAACACTGTATGACTGAGACCCAATTATGAATATCTTTATAACTGTTTATCTCTCGGTTGTATAATAATAAAATTTAAATTTTTTTTCTTGGCTTCTCAGAAAGGAAGGAAGGAAGGAGGGAGGAAGGGAGGGAGGGAAGGAGGGAGGAGGGAGGAGGAGGGAGGGAGGAGGAAGGAAGGAAGGAAGGAAGGAAGGAAGGAAGGAAGGAAGGAAGGAAGGAAGGAAGGAAGGAAGGAAGGAAGGAAGGAAGGAAGGAAGGAAGGAAGGAAGGAAGGAAAGAAGGGAGGGAGGGAGGGAGGGAGGGAGGGAGGGGGAGGGAGGGAGGGAGGAGGAGAGGGAGGGAGGGAGGCAGGGAAGGAAGGAAGGAAGAAAGGAAGAAAGGAAGGAAGGAAAGAAGGAAGAGAGGGAGGGAGGGAGGGAGGGGAGGGAGGGAGAGAGGGAGGGGAGGGAGGGAGGAAAAGAGACAGAAAGAGGGCCAGGGATCAAACAAAATGAATATAATAGGTCTGGAGTGATAGTCAAAATATATCTGTAAACTAAAGCTATCATTTATGTCCTTAAACACAGAAATAGTCTCTTCTTTAATCTCAAAATGCAAGTATAATTCAGACCTTTTTTTCCCCCTTCATCCCTTTTCTACAATCTTCAATCAAGCAGTGAATATTCATTGCATGCCTATAACACACACATCTAATTCTGAGCTTTTCTAAGAGATCATTCCGACGCATTTGCTTGCGTCCCAGTGTCCAGTCCATGTGTGTTCAATGCGTTCCAAGTATGAGCACACTATTCTACCATACCATACTCCCAAATCAAGGCATACGGCAGTCCCAGCACTAAGAAGGTGGTCGGATGGAAGGTCCTCAGCAAGCAGGATCTGCACTCACTGATAGCAGTGAAAGCACCCAGCATTGCACACTATGAAGAATGGGCTTGGGGGAACATCCCCACAAGTGCCTCTCTTCCCTTTAGTGCCACTTGTGAAGGTAACATTAACAGCTCTTCCAGGAGACTTAGTAAGTGTAAGAAATAGCCGAGGAGGAAAGAAATGAAACAACCAAGACTTTCCATAAATAAAACTTTAAGAACTGATTTGTGGCTGGGAAGCCAACTCAAGGGGCTAGGGTGAATAAGCTGATGCAGAAGGGAAGCCCAGGTCCCCTGAGCTGCCAGGAGCCAGCCACTCCCTCAGCAGTGGGGGAGGTTACCAGGAGTAACCTCCAAGAGCAGAGTTGGGTCAGATGGGTGCTGCTCAAAGACCACATAAGTACTTTTTAAATTATCATCCACGTTTTCGTCTTTATCCTTGTTTTTCACTGGACTACACGTGCTGCAATGGGAAACTGTCTCCATAAATTATTCTCTTGGATTAGAGCTAGTAAAGGAGATAAAGTGTTTGCCTTGCAAGCAGCCAACAATGATTCGAACCCCAGCACAGCATATGGTCTCCCCAAACCACCAGACATAGCTCAGAACTCCCCAAAGATAAAAGTCAGAAAGTTCTCTTGTCAAGGAGACTAAGCGTACATTCACCTAAGCATCAGCTGTTAAGTAATAAGAAAGACATTGCTGCCTCACTGAAGATGAGCTCGGGATGAGGAGAGGTAAGTGTCGGCTCTACCTAAGAAGTCTGCTTACTTTTTAGGTAAACACAAACCTAAAAAATTTCAATGTTTTTTAAAAATCATATTATGAGGAGAGGTATCGACTCTATTGTAAACACAAAACCTAGGGGAAATGTTTCAATAAAATTATTTTTAAAATCATAATAATTAAGATATCCCTAAGTATTTTCCTAATAGTAGGGCTACTAAAAGAAATCTATTACTAGAATTACAGAAGACTGAATCCAAACACAACTTCCAAAGGGAGCAGTTCTTTCCTGGGTGTACTCTTCACCAGGAATGCGGTACCAGGTGAATCAACTAACTGACAGAAAGACAACTACTTCCAGAATTAAATGCCTTTTTTTTCTTTAATTGTATCATATGAGATTTTAGTTTTTTGTATTAAAACATTCAGCTAAATGAGGTGATATACATTAGAGAAACAGTTGCTGATTTAAAAGGAAAGAATTAGCTAAAGGTAAACCTTTTGATAAGACAAAATCCAGGAAGTAAAAGTAGTCACACACAACCATTTTGCAGTTACTTAATTTCTCTGATACTCAATTTTGTTTATATAGGAAGAGAAGAGAGGGACTGACAAATGCATCCCAGTGTACTTACATGAATTATTTAAGCTCAATGGCTTGTACATCCTAAGCATTTAATAAGTGCGACATAAATAGCTACAGACAATGAAGATCCTTAAAAAAAGACTAAATTTATGACAGGTACAAAATAATGAGGAACCTACACATAAAAGATACTAAATATATTTAAGGGGGGGAAAATTACAGAACTCTTTTGACAACATTTAAATGCTGCTACACAAAAGACTCCTTTGTTTTCATGGAGGAGACAGACAACATCCTAAAAAAAAAAAAGAAGAAGACAAGAAAAAGGTAATTTCCAGGGCAAGAGAAGAACAACTGGCAGGGCACATGCCTTGTAGAGGCCCGCCAGGCCCAATTCCCCATGTCACATCTGCTCTGGGCACTGCCAGGAGTTATCCCTCAGGGCAGAGCTAGGAGCAAGATTCCCACTCCCCCCAAAACAAATAAAAGTAATTTTCAAAAATTAGATAGGGAATTGTGATTAGAAATACAAATTCATTATGCTAGAAACCAAGTACTGTTTCAAAATTTGAAGCAAAGCTGTTTGGATAATAGAACGAAACATGTTACAGAGAACTCTACATACAACTGATGGGGCAGTGTAAAGATCAAAAAGGACCCCTACCTAATACATACACACACGCCAATCCAAACAGATTAGTGCCCAAGCACTAAATAAATTTAAAACTTTCTTTTTCGCCACCCCCTTTTTTTCTCCCAAACTTTCTAACTTTTTAAAGACAATACAAGACAATATACTCTCAGTATATAGGTACTGAAAGTGTTTTTAAACAAAATACAATGAAACAAAAATATACCAATTTGATATTAAATAGACATTATTCACTTCTATTTGAATTCTATAAGCATCAAAGTAAAGTTATTAAGCTACTATGAACTAGAGATAGATAAAAAAGAATTTTTCTTCATATCCTATAAAAAACTTTTCTAAATCAATGAGAACACCATGTGATCACATTTTCAGACAAAAACTGTTACGGTAGTTTGTAAAAGAGAAATATGAATAAATAACAAACTCAAGAAATAGACTCAGTGCGGAAATGCAAAATGGCATCACAGAAATGCCCAAGAGATCCCTATTAGTTGATTAACATTAGCCAAACTGACAAGAAGCACAGGCTAGCATGAAAAAAACAAGATTATCAGAACTACTTTGAAAAGCAATTTACTAAAGTTGAAGATAGAGGTGGACATAAGTTTTCTACCTTTTTTTCCCAAAACTTCTTTCCAACAGGAGCTCATGAATACATGTACAAAGATAATTATTACTATACTATGTATTATAATTGGGGGAAAACTGCTTATTAGTGGAAAAATGGGTAAACTACTGTTTTATTCATGCCACAGGATATTATGCATGATTCATCTTACAATATAACTGAGTAAATTACAAAAGATTACCTACAATATGATACAAATAATTTACATTTTGAAACACAAAACAATTCTCTGCATTACTCAAGTATAAATACATAGGTAGAACCCTATAAAATATTCATGAAAAGAAGTATATCATATTCAGGCTAATATTTATCTCTCCAGGGAGAAAGAAATAGAGAGGCAAAGAAAATGCATGGAGTCTATGAAAGATGAGTGGAAGAAATAGGACACATGTTAACTTCTATTAACATCTCAATGGTTGTCGCTATTCACATCATTTTATGCACTTTTTTGATGTGCTGAAGTATTGCACGACTAAGCTGTTAACCATGCAGTACTATAATTGTCCAAATTACTATTTAAGTGTATCTGATTTAAAAGCAGTATCACTTGTGCAAATTCATCTGTCTGAAGCAAAAGTAGCAGTTGGATTTCTTACGTCTAGGCATACATTGTAATAAGGGCACAATTAAAGATAAACATATATTTAAAAACAATGTACTGACTATAAATTAGCATTGAACAATCCTGCTCTCTCTTCCAACATCAGATTCTTAAAACAACCAAAATGTAGTCTTTAAAAAAAAGTGCCTATTAGTCAAGCCAATGATTTTTAAATAATGGAATCCTTTGTTGAAGAAAGGGGGAAAATTACTCAGACAATGCCTCAGAATCTAAAATACACAAAGAGGTATTATAGGAATATTGATATGTTTTAAGAGCTTAGCTTAGTAAATATATATTTTATTAAGTTAATCAGCAGGAATTATGAGGCTTTTTCCTGAATACAAAATTCAATTTTCTGAACTTACAGATGACAATTACAATAATGCAGCCAATTTCCCCTCTTTTGTGTTTTCCTGTTTTCGTCTCTGAATCCACATAGATAAAATCTGGTACACCAACAAGGTGTCCTGGCTTTGAAGGCCATGTAATAAGTGACCACAAGCTTGAAGGCCTAAAACCGGATCAGAAATACGTTTTCTGTAGGCCAGGTATCTAGCATATTTGAACCAGAGCTTCAGTTTCAGATCTCAGTGATTTGAAGATACCATTTGGCCTAAGTCTTCACTGGGAACTGGAAGTCTATTTCAAGTTCACTCTGAGTGCTGGCGAATGTGCTATGGCTGTTCAGGGAAGAGCTCTCTCTTCCCATGTCTAGCTATTCACCAAGGAGCACTCAGCTACAAGAGATTGGTTTCAGGCCCTCGTCCTATAGCTTTCTCCACAGCATGGCAATTTCCTCCTACTCAGAGCTTCTCTTCAATGCTTCACTTCGTTTAAAGGCCCATCAAGGCAGCCTTCCTTTTGATTAACCCAAAGCCCAATGATGAAGGACCTTAATTATGTAGGCAAATCTCTTTGGCACAAAGAGCAATAAAATCACAGGAGTGGCATCCGATCATATTCACAGGTCTGGCCCACATTCAGAAGGAAGGGGATGGCCTAAGGTATGTAATATGAGTCGGGGATGGGAATCTTGGAAACATCTTAGAATCTGGCCTCACCCACACATTATGTCCATGGTGACTTTTCAAGAGCTTACCTTCAACCCTCTAAATGCTCATAAAAGGGCTTGGGAGGTACTTCCCTTCCAAATTGCTATCCTAAACATCTAAGAGCATCTCTCATTCCTCAGAATAACAAATCTGGATGTTAGACCAAACAGAAACACCCAAAAGTTTCAAAAGTGAAGAAAATCTGATTTTCCCTAGACAACTGACATGTTCCCAAGCCAATAATGCCCCACTCGGCCTGACGCTGCCAGGAAGGCACACAGGGCAGCTAGTAAGCTCAGACGGTTTGGGCGAGTAGGTGGATTTATGCCTGATTTAAAATAAAACTGTACAATCTTCCCTGCCAATGACACGTTTATAAAATGTGTAAATATATGCACAGGGATAAAGTAAATGAAATGCTTCCTATTGAGATCTGCTTATATATCACTTGGCAGTTTAAGCTAATAACAGTGTAACTATTATTACTTTGTAATAAGTCTATTGTTTTGATAGTTTTATTCATAGTTAAAGGTCATATGAATCAAACTCCTTGGCAATTCCTGAGCCATCCCCGAAGCCTGTTCTGAGACCTGTAAATATTAATAGAGAATCTTGGTTTCATATCCAAATTTGACACTCAGAAGATGTGTGGCACAAAGCCCCCAACCACTAAGCTGTCTTAAAGCTAAGACAGCTTTTAAGTGAATCCTAAAAGCTTAAATGAAATAAATCACCCAAAAGGGTCCTCCATGAACTGAGGCTGTGTAAACTTTCACGACAGTTTTTCTGACTCATCATTCAATTTCAGTAGATATTTTGGAAGAAAATACTTAAAGAATCACATAAAGACACAGCTTAAAGAATAGACACTCAATTTGTAAGCTGTAAAAAATATTCAAATTGGAAACGAAGAAGTATAATGAGAACTATTTAAGATGACATAACAATTAGCACAGAAAACACAAAGACTATTAAAAAGAGTTACTATAAATAGTGGCAGGCTATAAAATTCATATAGAAAACATACCTGCTTCTACATACAAATAATAAACTAATAGAAAATTCCATTTATAGGGTCGGAGTGGTAGCCCAGCGGGTAGGGCGTTTGCCTTGCACGCTGGTCGGCCCATGCCGGCCAGGGTTCGATCCCCAGCATCCCATATGGTCCCCGAGCACCGCAAGGGAGTAATTCCTGAATGCAGAGCCAGGAGAAACCCCTGAGCAACACTGAGTGTGACCCAAAAAAGTAAAAAAGAAAAAGAAGAAAATTCCATTTATAATCACATGAAACAAAAAATTCAACCACCTTAGAATGGATTTAACCAACAAAGGAAGACCTGTATGCTAACACTTATACAGTGGGTAGTATGCCTGCATTGCACGTGGCCGACCTGGGTTCAATCCTTGGCACCCCTTATGGTCTGTGAGCTCCGCAAGGACTGATCCCTAAGCAAGCCCTGAACACCATTGGGTGTGGCTCAACTCTTCCCCAAATCCGCACATCCCCACTCAAAAAAAAAAAGAGAGAAATATAAAATCAAACACCATGACACTGTGAAAAGAAGAACAGATATGGAAGGATTTGGGGCACATGTTTGTAAAATGACATTTCAGCGATTCTTTTATAGATAAAATCACAACTACAAAACTTATCAATCTTAAGCTACAAGAGAGAGCACCTGACGACAGAAAAAGAAAGGAAAACAGGGGCCTCGAAAGATAGTACAGTGGGTGAAGTACTTGCCTTGATGCAGCTAACCCTGGTTCAATCAGCAGCACCCCATAGGGACCCCCCAATTCTACCAGGACTGAGCCCTGAGCACAGCTAGGTGTGCTTTAAAACAGAGAAGGAGGAGGAAGTGGAGGAGGAAGAGGCTAGATGAACAAAGACTATAAGGATAAAATTTTAATAGATGCTAATAACTTTATTAAAGGACATAAAGTGAGGAATCACCAAAGCAAAAGAAAGAAAATAAACCAAAATACAAACAGCCAACATTAAAAGAAAAATAAACTTTAGGTAACTGGGAAGAAGAAATATATATAAAAAACCAACAAGGAAGGAAGATGCTGTCCCTTTCTCTGCCTACGAATAACATGGAAAATCTAAAAATAAGACCACTATGAATCAGGTTGAAAGTGAGTTTGGGTTTTTTGTGTGTTTTTGTCCAAATGAAGAGAATGCTACTAACCAAGATTAGCCTGATCTATGTCAGTCCCAGACAAGAGATAAATGACCCCACCAATCATTCTTAGCTTTCCAGAACACCCCCCAAATACAAGGCGTTCTTTGGGGAAAAAAAAGACGAAAAGTTACTACTGACTTACACGTACCACTAATGGTACTTCTAACTTTAACCTTTAGACACTAACTGTGGGGGAATCAGTTTCCCCATAAATTATATTTAAAAAGATATAAATAAAAAGGTCTCAAGAAATTCCCTCACTGCTTAATGCACTTCCTCAGTTTACACAACCATCATCCCATTTCCCACCCTTCAGGGACCAAGTAATGGATCCTTCTTCCCATAGTTCCTCTGTCAGTAGAGGAAACTGACCTTTCTCTGCTCTACACATAATATAGTGAGTGGAGCACCTGCCCAAGGCTGTCTGGCACTTTTTCACTGAAGAGAAAGGAGGCTTTTGGGCTACTGCTTCTATGCTGAGAAAAGAATGTGGGCACCATCCCAGGATTCTGCACAGGCCTATGGCTGCTTCGAGCCATCCAGGACAGCAAAAGGATCCTACGGCTCCTCACCAGTGACGCCAGACTAAGCCACACTGGCTCTCAGGTGGAGCCCGCTCAGGAAGCCTCTGGAAACACTCCCCAAAGTTGTATGGATGCCCAAGGATCTCAATTTATAGTTCTGGATAAGCCCAGCCTTTGAGTTATCCCAGCCCAGGAGCCAGACACAGGAGTAAAGCAGCTTTCCAGGGACCCCACCCAACACCCAAATCCTTGCAGGATTTCACAAATGAGACTGCAGGTGGCGGGCAACAGAGATGAACCATCATCCTGTTGGGCAGCTCAGATCCTTAACCTGGAGAATCCGTGAGTGCAACAAACAGCTCCTCTCACAATGAGAATCTGTTTTAAGTGTTTAGGTGGATTATTATGCTGCATATTAAAAAAAAAAGTAAAGAAAGAAACTAGGGAAATGAGAAAGAAGTAGACATGCACTATTCATTACTGTGACTTTTCTATGATCACGGAAGAAATATCAGGCCACCTAGAATCGCACAGGTGCTGAGTAAAGGACCGCAGGCTTATTAGCGTTCCCAATGGAGGCAGTCACCTACTGACTCTAGTCTGCCAAATTCCTTTCCTTTGTTTCTCCTGCCCCCTTTGGTCTTTGTTCCTGTCTACCCCTGATACCTGATATTTTACTCACAGGTTTACTATTATGCGGCTGTTTACTCTTTGTTCATGGTGCCCAGATCTGAAGACCTGGGACAATGAATTCAAAGAAATATAACTTTGTTTAACTTTATTTAATCTGGCCCAGGTATGCTGATCCAGAGACAGACATGGGCAGAGCTGCTACTGGCTCTCACTGTGCTCAGCCGCTCATGAGGCGCCCAGGAGGGATGGCAGGTTCTAGCCCTGGCCTGCCACCCCAGCAGAGACTCACAACAAGCCAGACGACCCCCCACTCCATGAGGATCTCCATTTTCCACATCCAGACTTCCCCCCTCGTCAGAACTCTACCCAGAAGACCAGTCTATCACAGCCCGGCTTGCACGGCAGCAAACGGCCGCGCGGTTCATCAATAAATGCTGGATTTTGAGATGACTACAAGAGTATGCTACCTGCACGGCAGAGCCTGGCAAGCTACCCGTGTCGTATTTGATATGCCAGATATGAGTAACAATTACAGACCTCATTCCCATGACCTGATGGAATGGTTTTGAGGCTCTTTATGTTCCTGGAGCAAGCAGGTGCCCTTGGGCTCTACTTGCATGAGACAGGTCATATGGAGATGTTACTGGCACCCGCTCGAGCAAATCGATAATGAACGGGAAGACAGTGACAGTGACAGTGATAACTTTATGACCTAGAAGAGTGATGAGTGCAATTGGTTAGCCTTTAGATTGTGGATAACCAACGTTACAAGTGAGAAAATCAATTTGCTCAGTCCTAGCAGAGACTCACAGACATGGGGCAGAGCTGCTTCTTGCTCTCCCCGTGACCAGCCGCTCTCGAGGCGCCCAGGAGGGATGGCGGGTTCTAGCCCTGGCTCGCCACCCCTGCAGAGCCTTGCAACAAGCCAGACGACCCCCCCCCCCACTCCATGAGGGCCTCCATTTTCCACATCCGGACTTCTCTCTTGTCAGAACTCCACCCAGCAGACCAGCCTATCACAGCCCGGCTCACCGAGCTCCACCCTGCAGCAGTCTTTTTTTAAATCCGCTCAGGTATGCTGATCCAGAGACTCACAGACATGGGGCAGAGCTGCTACTTGCTCTTCCTGTGCCCAGCCACTCTCGAGGCGCGCCAGAGGGATGGCGGGTTCTAGCCCTGGCCCGCCACCCCAGCAGAGCCTTGCAACAAGCCAGACGACCCCCCACTCCATGAGGGCCTCCATTTTCCACATCCGGACTTCTCTTTTGTCAGAACTCCACCCAGCAGACCAGCCTATCACAGCCCGGCTCGCTCGGCCACTTGAGGCAGCGCGGTTCATCAATAAATGCTGGACTTAGAGATGACTACAAGAGTATGCTACCTGCACGGCAGAGCCTGGCAAGCTACCCGTGTTGTATTTGATATGCCAAATACCAGTAACAATTATAAACCTTGAGGCTCTTTATATTCCTGGAGCAAGCAGATACCCTTGGGCTCTACTAGCATGAGACAGGACATATGGAGATGTTACTGGGGCCCCTCGAGCAAATCGATGATGAACGGGAAGACAGACAGTGTTCTTAGCAGATAGTTTTAAAATATAAAACAAAGTAACAGACTAAACAATATGAAAAAGATACTCCAAGTACCATAACCTTTTATGTTCCCTTCCACAGACTCCCATAATGTATATATTGTGTCTCCATCTTAAAATGTAGAGAAGCACAGTCTCATAACATCAAGGGTAAATCTCATCTGAGATGTAGACCAAATATGAAACAGGCTGTACTTCTTAGAAACCGGCTAAGTGTCTAGCGTTGGAACACAGTGAGAGTCATGGAGTCATTTTCAGAACTAATTTCTCTACTCACAATGGGCTTTTCTGATTCCTGTCATTCGTTTTGTTTAGGAGCATTCTGGTGTTCCCAGGGTCAATTTTGGTAAACAAGTGTCTCTGCCAATCTTCAGAGGACCACGATAGGTCACGAATTCTGTATCTGAGCATTAGACATTTAAATGTTTCAGTACATGAGTCAACCTATTCATCGGTTTAAAAAACTGAACTGGAGAACATGGAATTATCATGACCTCTGGCTTTTCTTTGTCTGAAATTCTAGAAGCAGTTGTACGCTTTTTGAATACAAGCTGCAGAGCCCAAGCAGAAAAGTTAGCTGCCTGTGTAATCATCTTGTTACATCTCCTGCCCAACAGTCAGTGATAAACATTAAATAACGTGTCATAAAATCCACTGACATCTGAGGAATATTGCTGGCAGTCACTGTGCTGGTCTCTCATGCTTCCTCTCATTTACATGACTCAACTTTTTCTTCTTGATGCTGAAATAAGTACAATCATCCCTGGAGGAAAAGCACCAAAATGATTTCAAATGATAGCTCTTGTCCAATTCCAAAATCCTAATTAGAAAACTCTAAAACCACCCCAAAATATTTCTAGCAAATTCATCTGCTTGCCTACCTCCAACTGAGTCTGAGTCACTTGGAGCAAAGGCAGCAGGCGTTACTGGCGAAAGAAGAAATGGCAGCTAAGCTCTGCCAGGGGTGGAATAGCACCTGGGTAAAGTCAGGATAACTGATAATTGTTTGTGTGTGTGTGTGTGTGTGTGTGTGTATTTGTGTGAGTAGCGGAATGGATGGGGGTGGGCAAGGATGATGGCTGTAGTGGAGGAAAGACAGAGGCAAAGATGAGGAAGCCTGAAACCAGGGCTTATAACTTCTATCGAATCAACATCTCAGGAACCAGAGCCCCAGTTCTGTCATGTGGAAATCATCTGCCCTGACTCAATCACTGCTTTTATACCGGACCACCAAACTGTGAAGAAACCAACAGACTCTTTAAGTTTATATCATTAAAATCTTAGGGTTCCTGAGGTGGAAAAATTAAAAAAGATAAAAGTCTGGGAAGGAGGATGAGGATGATGATGATGATGATGATGATGATGATGATGATGATGATGATGATGATGATGATGATGATGATGATGATGATGATGATGATGATGATGATGATTTCTAAAAAATACCCTTGGCTCATGTCTTTGAAGTAGCTACACAGACTTAAGGCTTGAATCCTTTCCCAGATCCCTTTGTTGAATTCTAATTAATGTCCAAAGTTGGTAGGGCCTTTGGGTGCTAAGTAGCTGTTAGGCCTTCATGTATGGGAATAGTGCCCTTAAAACAGAGTCCCGAGGGGTTGGAGAGATTGCACAAAGGCTAGGGCACCTGCCTTGTACATGGTCCACCCAGGCTTGTTCCTCAGCACCACATATGGTCCTCCAGGCCCCTACATGTGTGATCCTTAGGCATTGCTGGGTATGGCCCCAAAACAAAAAACAAAGAATAAGAACTGAAGAGAGAGAGGGGGGAGGGAAGGGAGAGGGGGAAGGGAAGGAGAGGGGAGGGAGGGAGAAGGGAGGGAGGGGAGTGGAGGGAGAAGGGAGGGGAGGGGAGGGAGAGGGAGGAGAGGGGAGGGAGAGAGGAGGAGGGGAGGGGAGGGGAGGAGAGACAGTCAGTCAGGCAAGACAGACTCCAAAGAGCTCCGTCGGCCCTTCCAGCTTGTGAGGACACAGTCACAGGACAGTCATCCCTCAAGGGACACCAGCAAATGTCAAATCACCATGAACTTAGCAGCAACCAGAACTGTAAGAACTAAATTTTTATTGCTTATAAGCCACCAGCATATGGTACAAAAAGTGCTAAGGCACAAGCAAGTACAAGATGACATATTTCAAAGTGTTTTTCCTATTTGTCAAAATTCTCGCAACAACCTCTGTTCTCAGTCCCTGCTTTCATCAGACATATATATCATTTTGACTACAAACAGCTGAATTCAGGTGTTCATAGGCTATTGGAAAGGTACAACAAAGAATGACCACCCCAAGCGTCCCCTTCCAGTAATGAAAAAGGGTGCAGGGGTGGAGGTTGCCAGGAAGGTTTCTAAGTCATTGCTAATGTTTTTTCTTCACAGAAACCCTAAAGTATGCATTTGAGTGAGTGTGAGCAGAAAACTCCTGCTCTCCTATGAACTCTGCCTCCTCAGAGCTCACCGCCTGGAATAAAGAACTGCAATGTGTGAACCATATTAACAGGAATGGATCCCCAGGGTGAAATGAAGCAAAATTCACTTTCTCAGACTTGAGCAATCACATAATTTGGGCAAATTATCTCTCACAACTACAATGTGAGTATTCGTTGGCTGTTATTTGCCACAATAAAAGTGATACTACTACTTTAAAGTCATTATTGTTTATCTGTATAATGATGATTGTGATAAACAGATGCTCTCTTCCTTATCCCCTCCCATTTGCTACCGCTATAAACTGAAAATAAATTCCTCCAACTGACCCAAGTCCTCTAAAACAAAGTAAGGAGTATTTAAATTCATAAAATTAGGTTTAAATATTATTTTGTGAAATCTCATGAAACTTTAAAACTTTTTGTCAACATCCAGTACATGCAAATCAGCCTGTGTATGTTTGTGTGAATGCATCTGTGTCTGTGTGTGTACGCACGCAGACACACTGTATATAAAAGGATCATTTGTAGGGAACTGATAGCGCACTCAAATATTTAAGTACTGTTTGACAGTAGAATCTGAGAGTAGGGTCTGAGTACGGAAGGTGCTCACCTTGCTCACATCCAACCTAGGTTCGATCCGGCACCTTGGATGATCCCCAGAATCCTCTCAGGACTGAACCCTGAACAGAGTCAGGAGTAAACTCTAGCTCAGCCTCGTGTGGCCCAAAACACACCCCTAAAGTGAAGACTGAGAGTGTGCCCTGAGTGCTACTCCAGAGCCCTAAATAACAAACAGACCAATTGATTCCAGCTGAGCTTCTCGGGCTGGGGGTGCAATCCTATATGGGGTCAATGCATAAACATGGAGATCTCCAAAAATCCCACAAATAAGCTTAAAATAATTTATTCATGATTTACTACCAGTAAATATGTAATCTGTATATCTTTTGTTTATATCCAAACATTTGAAATCACGAAAAACACTCTCTCACAAGAAAAACAGTAGTAAGCTGAAAACATTTAAGAAGCCCCAGTTTAGAACTAAGCTTGCCAGGGCACGGCTATGCGCTCCAGTGTCAGCTAGCTGAGCAAGTCTGGCTGCTGTGCTGCCCACAACTGTGGCCCCTGCAAGAGACTCCAGAGACACTGCAGCCATGGTGTGGACAAGCCACAGTAAAGGCTTAGGACTTTTAGCAAGCAGCACTGCCAGGCAATGGCACAGGTGCACTCCCCCAAGTGAGCCCTGCACACACTCCCAGAGGGGCGAGAGTGCCGCCAGGGAGATAACTGAGATACCGGTGGACCTGTGGACAAACACCACCATTTGCACACGGCTCTCAAGCACAGCCTGTGGGAAACCCTGACTAGCAGAGCAGCTGGCAAACATGTGAGCCTCATCATCAGGTCACTGAAGGTCATAGTGTGAGGAAACAAATGGAAGGAGTTGCACAAACTGAAAGATATGTATAAATAAATAAGACCCCATAAATGCATTTTTTGAGTGTAAGACCACGCCCAGCTGTGCTAAGGAACTGTTCTCGTCTCAGTGCTCATAGATCACCCCTGCAGGGTCTCAGCAAATATGGTGCTGGAATTTGAACCCGGGTTGGCCATGTGCAAGTCGAGTGCCATACCCACTGTACTATCTCTCCAACCCCTATGAAAGTATTTTTAAAAGATTATTTGCACAATAATTTTATTCCACCACAACTAATCCTCGAGGGTCTATATCTATGAATAGATAGATTCATATCTATTGAATCATCACTAGATATGAATATTTGGCTGATATTTGGCTCATCACTGAATCAGCCAAAACCCTATATAACTGGCCAAGCAACTCATGCTTTTTCAGTCCAACAAAGAAAAGCGGATCTGATCAAATCAACACACAAACCCCTTCACACACTCATCTACACGCTATATCCAGGACCGGGAAAACGATAAAGTCAAAACATACAGGTTTTGACTACAAGGCCCTGGGAATGTCTAGGAGGGAGAAATGTAACTGGGCAGATTAATAGTTAAATAACAGAGTATGACAGCAGCGAAGACAAACAGGTCCTGGTTAGCTCATAAATGAACCTAAGATAATACTCCATTCAGCAACAGAGAAGAAAGGAAGAGATTTAGGAACAGAGTGAATGAAGAAACTGATCTTCAGAACTGGGGCTAAGATTATTTTAGGCCTGTAGTCAAGGTTTCTTTCAGCTCACACAATTTCGAATAGGTCGGGAGGGAAGAACACGGTCTCCTGAAAGGGCACAAACCGACTGGTGCTGCTTCGGAGACTGCTGCCCAAATCGTCTCCTCCAAAGCCAGGAAAGCATCATTTCATCTCCTATACCTTCAGCATCTAAGTCTGGACCTAAAACACAACATGGTGGAGTGGGGGGGGTAGGGAAGAAGGACAGACTGAATGACAAATTAAAGCTTATGGGGGAGACGGAGGGATAGTGCAAGGGCTGGAGACAAAAGAGAAAGGCGGAGAAACGGAAAACATCAGCTAGGACTGAGACACACACCCCAGGAGCGTGGGTTTAGCATGAAGCTGGACCTCATTCCTCTCAGTATAGGTGGAAGAGATCAGCTCCGCCACTCCAGATCACAGAAAACTCAGGTTCAAAAGCTGAGAACTCGGCGAGTGGTGCCAGAGAGGTAGAACAGTGGGCAGAGCTTGTCTTGCATGCAGTCAACGCAGATCGATCCCCAGCACCACATATGATCTGCTGAGCACCACCAGAAGTGGTCCCTGAGTGCAGAGTCAGAAGTAAGTCCTGAGCATATCTGGATGTGGCCCAAAACTAAGAACAAACAAAAATGAAGAAAAGTGTGATTTTTCAGCTAGTGCAAGACTAGAGAAAAAGATCTAGAGACAGCCACGTATCAGTGAGTGAGAAGGGTTCAGCCATGATATTAGGATAATGTGAATTTGTTAAAAACTTCCTGAACCCGAGCCTTGACCTACTAAACTGATATCTATAGATGTGAAGCTAGGATCTGTATTTAGGTGTTGGAGCTATTGTTTAGAAGATGAAAATTGGCCAGGTGGAAATGAACTTTATGATCAAAAAATAAACCACTGCCCACCTCTATGAAAATATGAGATATCATGGATTTTACACTTTAATTGGGTAGATGTGTATGCTATACGAGTTACATCTCAATATAATTTTTAAATAAAGCAGAAGAATTAATATACTACTTAGACATATTATTGTCTAAATATTTATTTTGTTCATTCATTTGGCTTCTCACCATGAGTGAAGACATAGTATCTGTCTTTCTCCATCTGATATATTTTACTAAGTATATTAATACCTCTGGGTCTGTAGGCTGTTAAAAAGGGCAAAATTTCATCCTAAAGGATTTTTTAATGTGCCCAGAAATATGTGGATACAAAAACAAAGGTTGACTTGCAAAATCTCATCGACTATATCAGGTGGTCTCACCAAAAGTGGAAATTACCACAAACGTGTGGGAGTCAGGAGGTTAGGTAAGACAGAGAAGGGAACATGAATGAATAAATGTCGAAAGGGGTAATGCCAACCTAGAACTGAGCATTAAATCCAGGCAAAAAAAAATGCACATGATGGCTTCTAAGTGTATGTAGTGCAACCTACAATGTGTAAGAGAAGGAAAAGAGAGAGAGGGAGAGAGAAACAAGATAAAGAACCTGCCATGGAGGCAGGCTCTGGGAGGGGGAGGGAATTGGGGACACTGGTGGTGGGAAATGGGCACTGGTGGAGGGCGGGGTGCTGGAACATTATGTGACCGAAACCTCTAAACATGAACAACGTTGCAATTGTATATCTCACGGTGATATAATAAAATGTTTAATAAAAAAATTACATTCCCAATCATCATTTCATATATGACTTTCCATCATTCACCGCTATCATCCAGTCCACCTGACCTGAAAACTCTGTGAGGGTGAGTGATTACATTTCTCTCACTCCCCACAAGGGAAACATGGCAAACTGCCTTGCACTCCTATAACCCAATCTACAGAACATATTGCAGATGTTTTCCACTTATTTTCCACTGAATACAGGTAAAGTATTTCAACTTTAGAAACTTGTATTTCTAAAAAGGGTTGGACCACACATTAGAAAAGCTCGGGATAGAAATTAAAATTAGCTACTTGTTAAACAGGTTATAGACTGTATCAGGCTATAGATTGCTATTTATCAACCTGTGAAAATGAGCACATTTACTGACATCATCACTGAAGTCACAGACGAAGTGGGCAGATGGAATGAACTATAGTGCTTTATTATTATCATCAGAATACTGTCCAGGGGCTGGAGAGGTAGTACAGAAGGCAAGATTCTCATCCTGCATGAGGCTGACCCCGGATTAGATTCCAGCATTGCAAATGGTTCACTAAGCACAACCAAGAGTGACCCCTGGTCACGGACCCAAAATAAGCCCTGAGCATGGGAGGGAGGGAGGGAGGGAGGGAGGGAGGGAGGGAGGAGGGGAGGGAGGGAGGGAGGGAGGGAGGGAGGGAGGGAGGGGAGGGAGGGAGGAGGAGGGAGGGAAGGAAGGAAGGAAGGAAGGAAGGAAGGAAGGAAGGAAGGAAGGGAAGGAAGGAAGGAAGGAAGGAAGGAAGGAAGGAAGGAAGGAAGGAAGGAAGGAAGGAAGGAAGGAAGGAAGGAAGGAAGGAAGGAAAAGGAGGGGATAGCAGTAGTGAGTGGAACGGAGGGAAAGGGAAGGGGGATGGAAGAGTAGGGAGGGATATTCGAGTTGTTATATGGCCTCACTTCTCCTTGGACCCAAAGTGCTCACCAGCACTACCGTGGCTATCTACCTGCATTCGTGTTCTCATGGTCTCCACAGCAGACATTTCTGTGATAGTAGCTAGAATAGGCTTGGGCTGTTCCAATACAGTGCATTCAAACCAGTCACAGGATGGATGGTCCAATCATCTGTGGCCAGATTCAGTTTCAAAGCCTTGCGAAAAGATTTACTAATGTTCTTAGGATAGCAGTGAAAATCTTTTATATGGTCTCAGGTCTTGAGACATGGGGGTTCATGCAAAACCCTTCCGTCATAGTTTGGCCCCCTCCTCCACCACCATTTCCTCATCACATCTCTGCTCCAATGTCACCTGCCACAGGCTAACAGTGGGGACTCACACTTGTCCTTGATGGTATTTACACTTATGATCAGACTACCAACACATCCGGACTGCCCCCTCGTCAGAACTCCACCCAGCAGACCAGTCTATCAGAGCCCGGCTTGCGTGGCTGCAAGTGGCTGCGCCGGTTCATCAATACATGCTGGATTTGAGATGACTACAAGAGTATGCTACCCGCATGGCAGAACCTGGCAAGCTACCCGTGTCATATTTGATATGCCAGATACCAGTAACTATTATAGACCTCATTCCCATGACCTGATGGAATGGTTTGAGGCTCTTTATGTTCCTGGAGCAAGCAGGTGCCCTTGGGCTCTACTTGCATGAGACAGGTCATACGGAGATGTTACTGGTGCCTGCTCGAGCAAATCGATGATGAATGGGAAGACAGTGATACAGTGATACCAACACACAGTTTCTTTTACCAAATATAAACATACATTTTCCATCTCTCCTGGCCATTTGGGGATGGGGGCAGTGGGAGCCATGCCTGGCAGTGCACAGATCCCTAGCTCTGTGCTGAGAGATCATTGCTGCTGCAGTACAGGGAACCATATATGGTGCCAGGGACAGAGCCCTGGCTGGCTGCATGCGAGGCAAGTGTCCTACCTACACCACTATATCTGTGATCCCTGGCCAACTCATTTTGACAGCCTTGCCTGTGTTGTGATAAGCAGATCCAAGATAGCCTGTCTCCAAGTTCAGAGATTACCAAAGGCTGGGATTGGAATATAGCATACAGGGAGAGAAGACCCTGAGCAAAGTCAGGACTGGTCATGAGCCAGAAAACAAAGAGTCAATTGGGTAGCAAGGCATGCCCAAGTTTTACTACAGGCCGCAGAAGGGAGCAAGTGAAAGAAAGAGAGGGGAGGTAGGTGTAAAGGGCAATGCGGAGACGCACAGAGACTGGCACCCAGCTCTGGAGTAAAAGACCACAGCGACATACTGCTTAGCTCACTCCTGTCCTGGTGACACTGATGCCAGCTGGTGCCGAGCAACCCTGGCACACATGTGTGTCTTTCACAGCATTGGCTTCCATGGTGCAAAGGTGGATTGAGCAGGGCCAACAGCAAGGGAAGCGTGACACAAGAAATGCAGCTATGTCCTGCATTTTTGGTCTTGTGAAAGCATTTCTTTGCATATCTTTGCTGCATTTCTTTGCTGGTCTCATGAAAGCACAGTAGGGGAGAGCAGCTCCCATAGCCTCCACCTGCCAGTGGTCAGGGCTGAATGTGCTGTCCGGCTTGGCCTCCCCTGGTCAGCAAGGCAAGGCTCATAGAGTGGACCGGATACCACTTCTCCCTCGGAATCCTTTCTACTGACACCAGCTACCACGCCCCCAGGCAGAGCGTGAGGAAGATTTCTCTGCCAGGGGCACCTGGCGCCTTGCCAGCCTACAGCGCCCCAGCCAGCACATGCCGTGACCCAGCTCTAATTCAGAATCAGACTTGGAGAGAATGCATGAGGATGCCCCAGGCTCAGGGGAGGACCAGGTGACAAGCAGCTGTCACAGTGCTGTGCTTGCTGCCTGTGCCAGGGAGGACCTGAAGGAAAGTCAGGAGTCTGAGGGAGACGGATGGATAGAGAACAAGCACATTCATCTGTGGGATATTAAAAAAAGTAGTAAGAGAGTAATCACTGTATCACTGTATCACTGTCTTCTCGTTGTTCATCGATTTGCTCAAGCAGGCACCAGTAACATTTCCGCACGTCCTATCACAAGCAAGTATAGTCAAAGGGCATCTGCTTGCTCCAGAGACAGGAAGAGCCTCAAAACATTCTTCAGGTCATGGAATTGAGGTCCATAATTGTTAATAGTTTTTGGCATAACAAATAAAACACGGGTAGCTTGCCAGGCTCTGCCGTATAGGTGGCATACTCTCAGTATAAGGCTCTCATCTCGAGCATTTGACTTCTTCCCGAGAATAAGTGTGCTTTAAGTCAAATGCACAAGAGACTAGAGAATTTTAGATGTTTAATCCAAATATAACAGAAACAAGGGCCAGGAGGACTGGTGCCTGGTAGGAGGCTTGCCACAAATTGGAGGGGTGGTACACAAGACAGGACATAGAAGGAATCACAATGACAAAGATAGTTGGAAATGATCCAGACAAGAACTGAGTGCCGAAAGGAGGTAAAGTGATATGTATGATAACTTTTCAGTACCTGTACTGCAATCCAAAATGCCCAAAAAAGGAGAGAGAGAGCGAGCGAGAGAGAGAGTTTGCTATTGAGGCTATAGAGGCAGGCTGGGGTACGGTGGCAGGAGGGAAACTGGAGACACTAGGGATAGGAAATGTGTTGGAACACTGAATGACTGAACCCCAATCGTTCTATTAAAGAAAGAGGAAAAAAAGGAGAAAAAAGAAAAAGACAGGCCCATTCTGCTTCCTGTCAGGCAGGAGTGAGGGTGTCTGAGGGTGTGATGTGTCTTCTATGTTAGTGCATAACTTTTTCAAGGAAGCGCCTCATTCCAATTTGAGGTTTCTGTAAACAATGTGATGTACGCCCTTACTGGCATTCTCCCTAGTTAATCTCCTGTGCAATGATTTTCAGGGACTTTCAAACTTGTTCCACAAGTCCGGATAAAGCCAAGACTAATCATGTATTATAGATGAATGTACATGAAACACTTCCATAAAACACACTTTATTCTTCTTTCCCATCACTCCTTCCCTAATGCTCTTTCAATCTACTGCTACCCCGTAGTGAGCCATGACACCAATAAGGAAAACCACAAATCACTTCTACTATTCTATAACTTTATTATATGGAGTCATTTTAGATTTTGCATATAATATTGCACATGGGAGAAGATATCCTCCGCTCTCCAAATAATACCCCCCACTGTGATATTTTAGCTACCTCCAAAAGATGAAACAAGCTGACCTGAGGCTTCTTATTCTTAAGAACACAAAGGAGAAGATGTTGGTATTATTAACACAAATGACCAATTCCATCTATGAGACTCCCCTGTCTGTTGCACCAAATAGGCTCATCTGGAGTTAAACAAACAGATACGAGAGAGAGAGAGAGAGATAGAAGGAAGAGAGAGAGAGAGAGAGCCTATATACAAATGTAAAGTATTTTACCCATAGCCCTGTGCTACTTGGTTCAGTGATTCACAGGAACTCGCCACCTGTGCTTTCTGACCAGCCATAAGCTACTGTCCAGCTCCTCTGCACAGGCACAGAGAAGGGACTAGCTACTTGGGTACAAAAGCCTTATTCCAGAAAATAAAATAAAATACATTGGTGGTGGGAGATGGGCACTGGTGGAGGGCAGGGTGCTGGAACACAATGTGACCGAAACCTCCAAACATGAACAACGTTGTGATTGTATTTCTCAAGGTGGTATAATGAAATATTAATAAAAAATAAAATAAAACTAAATAGGTTGTGTGGGTGATGGATGACAGCCGTCACTTAGTTCTGCAGTACCACTTAAATTGGGTTCTTGCACTGAGGGTACATAAAAATATTTCTGTGGGGATGGACTGGAGTCAAAGACAATGGAGGAAAGGGAAGCTGGGGCCGCAGAATAAGAGGGAAGACACATATTTCCACCTCCAGCACCAAGAACTGCTGTGGCTCCCATCTTATGGCATGACGAGAGCAAGATACTTCCTGCCTCATGATCATGGACACAGCCCTAGAGCCAGACCTCCCCAGCCCAGGATCAGCTCTGGGACTGACAACTCAAAGCCTTAACTGAGCTGCTCCATCCATAAAATGAAGTACAATACAATCCAGTTCACCTACTGGGTGACGGTTCAAATCTAGGAGGCACCCCCTGGAGTATTCAACTGACAGGGAGTATCCAACACCCAATGTTCAGGGTAGGTGTCACCAGCCCCAAAGTTACTTGCCGACAGCCTACTCAGGTGAGCAATGCTCAGAAAAGCAGTTCTCTCTCTGAAGGAATTCATTTCCTGTAGATAACACAACCTTCCCAGGAACCTGGGAGGCCCCAGTCCTGGGATTCCTCAGTTCCCTGTACTCCTTCCTCATATCCTGCACCCTCATGGGCCCCTCTTCCATGCTGCCCTGCAGATCTGTAGCATAGACACCTAGACACACTCAGCTCACCTCACTATCTGCAAAAGAAATGATAGTCGAGCTGAATTGCAGCTAGGAGCTGGACTTGTCCATACCTGGCACGGGGGTGGGAGGGGGTGAGACAGCAATTCACAGGGCACAAGAAGGGGGTGGTGTGATCAAATGTGCTGCCAGATTCCTGTAGTCAGCTTTTCAGAAAGCACCAAGATGCATCAGAATCAGCACGACAAATATATGCAATACTTCATACATTCTGAAGCAGGACTTAGCAGGCTTTAGAATCTCATGATGGTACCTCAAATGTCCAAATACTGAACCTAAGGCTCATCCCCACAGCGGCTAAGCACAGCGAGGGCAAAGAGAGACAAAAACCATTTTCCGGTTTGCCTAAGAAGAACAATTTTAATGCATCTAAAATAAGACTATTTTAGATGATTACTAATTCATACAAAAGCAAATAAAGACCTGTTTATTTGTTACAACTTCCTCCAAGTGAGCCACTTAAAAAAGAAAGCCGTGGATGGAAGCTGGTGCTACAGGTTATGACTTCCTGTCTTTAGTTCATTGAGGCAGTAAGTGTAAAAATCTCGGAGCAGGTGCGGACAAAGAGCGTCATAAACAAGGTGGGGAGCAGACAGTGGGAAGCAGAGCTCCAGAGAAGCAGCTTAGGAAAGCTCTTGGGGCCACCCTCAGGCTGGCCCCTGCTGACCTGGAGGATCTCAACTCACTGTAAGCTCTCTTCAACTCCCTTGCCCCCCAAGAGAGGAGGAGGTCTGCATCGGAGCTCTGGGGGTCAGGTGACTGGCTGGAAAGTATGGAAGGCATTCTCTCCTAGGAGTGCTTTTTAACAAGACACCTTCTACTAGAACACAGTAAACACGCAACCTTTTTTAAAACTAATGAAGAGGGCCTACATAAAACCAAAGAAAGTCCTCTACATGAAAAGAAATCATTAATTAGATGAAAAGGCCATCTCTAGCATGGGAGAAAATGGTAAATCATTAATTTACTAAGAGGTTAATGCCCAAACATTCAAGACAATCAAAGGGATATAGAGTTAGGGCCAAGCCTAGCATGTACCCAAGGCAGGTTTAATTCCTGGCACCATATTCCCCCTCCCCAAGCATTGCTGGGTGCAGCCCTCGAGATCCCCAGCACCACAGAGTGTGGCTGGGAAGTCCCCAGCACCTCAAGGGTGACCCAGGTATCCCCAGTACTGCAGGGCCTGAGTAGCACCATCCTTGGGTTCTTGGTTGGCAGGAATTGATGCAGAGCACCCAGATCTCCTGAGCACCCATGAGAGACACTCCCAAATGAGCTCATGTCATTTATCAACACAAAATCATGTGGCTCCCTTAAATCTTATTATGCATGTGGCACATTACCCAATTACCCATCTGACATGAACTTAAAACACACACACACACACACACACACACAAAATCAAATGGAACAATCCAAGGAACAGCATACACACATTTCCCACAAACCCATTTGATCTGAACGTCTCCCCCACAGGAAGAGAAAAAAAAGCAGCACTGGAAAGTATATGCAGAAGAAGACACCCATGAAAAGAGGGAGACACATGCCCAGGGAGGCCCCTCAACAAATGAGAAATGGAGATGCCACGAGATCCAGCAAACTCCAGAAAACAAAATTACGTCTAAGAGAGATGCCTGGGCAGCAGGAAGAAGCTCTGCAGTCAGGGGCGCTAGCCAGGCAGGCCCTGAATTTCCTCAGAGCCCTCAGAGAAGTCCGGAGGTCCTGCTGGGACCCACAGAATTGAGTCAGGGGGAACAGTTCAGCTGCCTGAGTCTCTGGGGAGTGAGCCCTGGGCTCTCTAAGCACTTCATGGCAGAGAGAGAGAGAGAGAGAGAGAGAGAGAGAGAGAAGAGAAGAGAAGAGAGGAGAGAGGGAGGCAGAGAGAGGAGAGGGGAAAGAGAGAAGAGAGAGAGGAGGGGAGAGAGAGGAGAGGGGGAGAGAGAGGAGAGAGAGAGGGGAGAGAGAGAGAGAGAGAGAGAGAGAGAGAGAGAGGATCCTGTCATTCATGACAATGTGGACCAGTTCTGACCTGCACAGTACAATGAAACAAGACACACAGGAAGACAAGCACTACATGGGTCATTGCTGGTAAAAATCACAGAGTATTACAAATGGAATTCTTTTTTCCAAAGAGTGAAACTCATGAAACAGTAGAAAGCTGTTTGCCAGGAGCTCGTGGGCAGAGGTGGCAATACACTAGCAGAGGGAATGAAAAAGTCCAAACCCTTAACAGTACAATGAAACGGTTTTGGAAGTTAATTTAAAACTTGGTGCCCTAGTTGAAAAGATCATTATACAAATGAAAGTTGTGAGATGATAAAAGGGGAGGGGAGGAGGATATGCAATGTGAAGTGAGAGTGGCGTCCCTTAAAGGCATGATGAGAGCCCTTCACAGGCCACACGTGTCAAATCACCAAAGCACCAAAGCATGAAAGAGACTGGAACTTTATTTCACTTGTCAATTAAACCTCCACTGAACTGGAGTGGCAAAAGGAAAACGTGTACATAGTCCATTCTCTCTCTCTTGCCCTCTCTCTCTCTCTCTTTCTCTCTCTCTCTCTCTCTCTCTCTCTCTCTCTCTCTCTCTCACGCACACACAGAATCTTTGTATCTTTAAATATAAAAGACCTGGGAAGGACTTGAACTTGGAATGAGCAAGATCTGAACCTTAGGGGAAGGCAGTTGCCTGCTCGGCTACTGCTCCATACAGAGCAGCAATACGTCAGCTCTTCCCTACTGTGCACTGTTTAAGGGAAGTCCACGATGCAAGAAGCAAATGGAGACTCCTTAGTTATATGAGCTCTATAAGTCAGGAAACGGAGGGACCAGAGGAACAGCAGAGCAGCTAAGGTGCTTGCCTTGTACACAGCAGACCCAGGTTCAATTCCTTATGGTACCCAGAGCTCTGTCAGTAGTAATTCCAGAGTACAGAGCCAGGAGTAACTCCTGAGCATTGCTGGGTGGGCGCAAAAAAAAAACAAAACAAAACAAAAAAACAGGAAATAGAAGGAGAAGGGCTCTTCCCCAGGAGTACAAAGGAAGAATGAGTCAAGCACTTCCCAATCACAAGAGTTTCCAGGGTGGCATGCCAGGGCTGGAGAATTCTTCTGCCAAATTGCAGGTGATATTTTATCTCTGCCAGGGAGGAAGACCACCTCATTTGCAAGGCAAAGTCAGTAAAGAAGGACATGCAGAAGTTTTGAAAATTAGTCCCCAGTTACCATGGCAATGCAAATATTCCCTAACAACTCATGGGCCTGAAAGTAACCGAGACACTGAGGTATGCGATTTTAATCAAGGAAAATAAGACAATGATGGAAAGCTTCAAAACTTTCTTCAGAGGAATTCTTGCAGGGAACTCGAGGGACCTAGCAGCAGATGGAGGACAGGCCCGGTCTGCAAAGTTGGGGACTGGAGGTGCCTTCCTCATACTGGGCTTTTGGCAACCCCACATGCCATGAGCCTCACCCCAGGAAAGCTGCAAAGGGAGAAAGACGAGGTCTCATCTGAGAACAAAGGGCTGTGCTGGGAATTGAGGGTTCTCACTCTAAGCTCCAGAATGATGCAGGCTGGATGGTGGCAGTGCCTGGTAAACTCAACATTAAAAACTTTCTCGGTGTGCCTGGACAAAAAAAAAAACAAAAAACTTTCTCAGACAAAACAGGACCTCCTAGGAAACCACTAGGATGTCCAATAAAATAATTATTTCCCCACTGGTGTGCATAATTTGAATTTGGGCAGTATGTGCTAATTTTAATGAAAACAAAAGCATCAACATCTGCCTTGGTCGAAATCAGAGCACCACTCTGCTCACAAACAGAAGACCAAGCCTCCAAACAGGCAACCCAGAAGTGAGGGAATCCCTCGGTTTCCAAGTCGGGATCCCTCCAAGATCTTCAAGAGGCAGAATCCCAAGTCTCCAAACACTCCTCAACTGAGTCTCTGGACATGGGAGCTAAAATTCTACATTCTTAAAATCTGGGGGCCAGAAAGGTAGTACAGTGGGTAAGACATGTGCCCTGCCCGAGCTTGCTCCCTGGCACCCCATATGGTCCCAGGAGCCCTGCCAGGAGAGATCCCTGTGCACAAAGCCAGGAATAAGCCCTGAAAACTACCAGGTTTGGCCCAAAAAACAAAAACAGAATATTTTAAATAATGAACTAAGAAGTTATCCCTGAAAAGCTCATGTTCTCAGGCTCCTTATTACTCACCAACAAACTGGGATCTCGCAAAGATGCGAGGAGGCCAGGGGGAAAAGCAGGACCGTGTGAGCACAGCCCAGGGCAGAAGACCTGAACCACATAAATGAACCGTGTGTGTAACACAACAACTTTGCAAACAAAACGGGCAGTAGATTCTACTCCAGATGGCAATGCTGCTGCAAGCAGTGAAGGTGATTTCACAGTCCACTCTCTGGTGTTCTGCAGCTTAGAATCCCATCCCTCCTAATGCCCAACAGTTTCATCAGTTAACCATTTTCATGCTTCCCTGAGCTGCTACTTGCTCTCCCTGTGCCCAACCGCTCACGAGGCGCCCAGGAGAGATGGCAGGTTCTAGCCCTGGCCCACCACCCCAGCAGAGCCTTGCAACAAGCCAGAAGACCCCCACTCCATGAGGGCCTCCATTTTCCACATCCAGACTTCTCTCTCGTCAGAACTCCACCCACCAGACCAACCTATTACAGCCCGGCTCGCACGGCCGCAAGGTTCATCAATAAATGCTGGACTTAGAGATGACTACAAGAGTATGCTACCTGCACGGCAGAGCCTGGCAAGCTACCCGTGTTGTATTTGATATGCCAAATACCAGTAGCAATTATAGACCTCATTCCGAATGGATTGAGGCTATGTTCCTGGAGCAAGCAGATGCCCTTGGGCTCTACTAGCATGAGACAGGACATATGGAGATGTTACTGGTGCCCGCTCGAGCAAATCGATGATGAACAGGAAGACAGTGATACAGTGATGCTTCCCTGAATGATAACCTATATAGAAAACCATGCAAACTTTTCAAATAATACCCTTAAAGCTGCAACATTTCTAGACACTTTAAAAGACAAACAAACAGGTGCCGGAGCAATGGTACAGCAGGCAAAGAACTTGTCTTGCACACATCCAACCTGGGTTCAATCCCCAGCACCCCGTATGGTTCCCTCAGCACTGCCTGGTGTAATTCTTGAGCACAGAAAGCCGGGAGTAAGCCATAAGCATTGTCCAGTGTTGCCCAAACGCCCCCCATAAATGGTGAACAGGCGTTCAGGACATAGACAGTACCATGTGAGTCCCAATCACTGGCAGACATGGCCCTTGATGGCCCCCAAGGAGGCTGCCGTAAGCAGTCACATCTGTGGGACCTGCACTGGATGGCTGGTCCCACTGGCAAAGATTCACAGGGGACACTCCAGGCTCCAGGGTGCTGCTTGGGGAGAAATCCCTCTTTTAAAAATAGCTAGGGGCCAGAGAGATAGCACAGTGGGTAGGGCGTTTGCTTTTGCACGTGGCCGACCTGGGTTCAATCCCTGGCATTCCATATGGTCCCCTGAGTACCGCCAGGAGTAATTCATGAATGCAGAACCAGGAGTAACCCCCTGAGCATTGCTGGATGTGGCCCAAAAAAAGCAAAATAAAATAAAATAGCTAAACAAAGTTAAAATGAGACCATCATGTGCTTAAAGATATGCCATACATTTAGTTTTATTTATATCCTCTTTTTTTGTTTATTTTGTTTTTGGGGGGCCACACTTAGCTATGTTCAGGGCTTACTCCTGACTGGGCTTAAGGATCACTCATGGTGGGCATAGGGGATCATATGGGATGCTAGAGACAGGACCCAGCCACATCAGCTGTGTACAAGGCAAGTGCCCTACTATCTCCTCAGCCCCCGTATTTATATGCTCTTTTATGACAAATAATTGCATGCAGATTATATAAATGCACTATCAAATGCATTAAAATATTAAGAAAATGAAGCAAAGGGAAAATAAAGACAAGAAACTAGAATGAATCAAAGGAGGAGGTAATAAACACTGTATGGGCCAATTAAAAATGTCTTCTACTTAATACTCAACTTTCCGGCAATTAAGATGAAGAGAAAAACAAATCAGATATGGAAATTCCAGTATCTATCTGGGAAGATGAAATAATTTCCAAGACTCAGACAATGCATGTTGGGCCAAATGCATGCTACTCCTGGTAATATCTCTCTCTCTCTCTCTCTCTCTCTCTCTCTCTCTCTCTCACACACACACACACACACACACACACACACACACCTCTCTCCTCTTTCTTCTCTCTCCTCTCTGTATCTCATCTTTCTTCTTTCTTCACACTCTCTCTCCATCTCCCTCCTACTCTCTCTCTCTCTCTCTATTTCTCTGCCCCATCACCACCAATCCCCAGGATAGACTGAGGTTATGATGCCACAGAGGGAACAAAATTTTTTACTGTCTCACCTTCCAACATATTCAGGATTCATGGAGAAGCCACATACTGAAAAAAAGGCTGAAACCTGACATCACTGCTTCTTTCAAATCCAGAGGGTCACCTTGTTCTTACCTCTCTCTCCAAGCTGACCACCTTATCCCACTGGGAGCTACTCAAAGGCCCATCCCCACACACCCCTAAGCATTTGTGTGATCTCTCTATGAGCCTTAGCTGAAGGCGTAACTTCTCATATTTTCTCAGAAGGCGGCCCAGGAGCTAAAAAATTCAGGATTTGATCAACTCACCCTCAACCAGCCCTGTCATGTCAGCCAGGTTTCTGATGGTGATGGCCCATTTCCTTAGCTCTTTACCAAATCCAAGCAATCCCCAGAGTTATGGACGCCCGCCCTCCCCTTCACAGTGCCTTCCTATGAAGAGCATTTCATAAACTAAAGTGCAGTAAAGCAAAGAGGCAATTTCCATACATTTAGAAGGAACATTTTGGAGCCGTCTCAGAGCCAAAAAATAACCTACAGAATTACACCAAATAACACATAAAACCTAAAATAGCACATACACAGTAAAAAACCGGAATGTGATAAAGACATGGCATGAACAAAGCTGTCCCTAGATAAGGAGTTGGGGGGGGGGGGGGGGCAGTCTTACAGCTTGGGAGTACATGCTGCCTCTCCGTCAACTGCTGCTAAACCCTGACTGCTGTTTGATTTTTTTTCCCCTTTCATCAAAACAAATTAGTGAAGATCACCTTAGGATACCTTTGGCTCATGAAGTCAGGTACTGATCTAGGTCTCTGTCAAAGCAAAGTGATAAGACCTGAAGGTGATGCAAACCTCTGCATGTCCAGAGGACACTGTTAATGTACCTGACCATTCCTAGCATGTAGGAAGCACCAACTGTACACACAATTTCCCTTTCTATCAGGGAACTCAAGTGCATTTGATTGGCTACTGGAATCACTGAAGCCATTCCAACTCACTTATCCTCCTCCGAGCTTCCTAAAGAGTGCGATGTCTCGAGAAGGAAGAGTTTCCAAGGCCAACAAGGCCTCTTGAAAAAAAAGTTGTCTTTTTCAAAGTTGTTACCACTACTTTAAGCACAATTTAGAAATTATTTTTAAAAAAAGACACCCGAGGAAAAGCGACTTTACTAACTAAGCATCAAATAAATGCTTTCACCAAGCAATAAAGAAGATAATTCATATATTCACCATTATAAGGTAAGGTAAATGCAGTTGCTAAAACTGGGGCAAAAACATTCAATTTTCACTAATAAGTGAGCTAAAATATCTTGCTTACTCTACAGTAGCTGCCATTGTTGTGATGTCTCTATTTGCATGGAGAGCAGAGACATTAAAGTTAGACCAGCATATTTATTCTAAACAATGCAGCACCAGTCATGTTCTACTCTACTTAAAAGCATGTGTCCCACATTAACCCATGGGCAGACCTACCTTTTCTGTGATATAGAAGTTTGAGCTGTCAGCATGCTGCAGTGCAAAATACTCATGGTTGGCAAGAGACCACCTAAAAATAACAAGAACAAACACATCAGAAAACTAAAGTAGTCATTTCCATCTTAAAAGTTCTATGGAACTGGGTGAGTTTGACACCTTATGATTGGAATTGAGCCAGTACCCCACCACACCACAACTCAGAACCTAACACAAAATGGCATTATTCTATCTTTCAACTACCCTTGTCTTAAAACATGCCTTTATTTGCCCTGCAGAGGGGAGAGGGAGTGGCTGAACAGAAATCTATATCCCTGCCTTTCATTGTTGTTACCTCTTTATTTCCTGATATTTGGGCTCAAGGGACATACCAGGGATACTTAGGGGCAACCCCTGGTACTATTCTTGGGGTCACATCCAACAGTGCTGGGGGGGGGATAACACTGGGGACTGAATCCAGGCCAGACCTTCCACATACAAAGCATGCTCTGTAGCCCTCTCAGCTACCTACTGGCCCTTCCTTCTGCCCATTTTAAAGGAGTGAAGCAGACAGAAGAGAACAAATGCCATGAAAACAATTCACATTTTTGGTGGGATTTTCTGGTTTGATTTTTTAATCTGTCTTTTTTTGTTTTGTTCTGTTTTTGTGAAGATAGTCTTTATTAAGAGAAACTTACTTAGAAAGACGGAAGGCAGGGGGGGAAGAAAAGAAATACATGTTCGAGAGAGAACACAAGTTTGAAAAAGCATGCAACAGAGACAAGGTAAGACATGTTCAGGGGGCGAGCACAGGTTTAAAGAGCAAGCCTTTAAGTTTGCTTGTTTTTTTAATTTTGGGATGTAGGTTTGGGCTATACCCAGTTGTGCTGAGAGCTTACTCCTACTTCTGTGCTCAGGGAATCACTATGGGCAGTGCCAGGGTAAAAAACCTGCACTGGCTATATGCAGACGGGCATCTTACCCACTGAACTATCTCTCCAGGGCCTAGCCATTCGCAGTTTTGATAGTCATTCTTTTAAATTATCTCTGTATTCTATAATTTCTTATGGTATGCTTGTCTAATAAGCATTCAAGTTCCCTCCGTTCCTTCCTTCACCATGCAGGGGGTCAAAAAATCAAGGGCTCACCATGGCAACTGCTCTGTTCCCAGCCCTAAGTATTCAAGGTCTAAAAAGAAATCACAGGCAATCCTCCAATCACAGGCCTTTAAAAGTAAGTTTCATGCAAGAGCCATGGGCCCTTTCCTCTGGGCTGCTGGAGCCACCCAAGAAAGAACTTCACAAACTCATTTGTGGGGCTGCCCAGAGCAGCACCAAACCCCACTGATTTGTCTTTCAGATTGTTTTATCTTCAGTGAGGTCCTAAGGGGTCCTCTCAGTTTATAGCAGGAAGTGTGTCTTTAACCCTAGGAACTTTGGAATGCTCCCTGCCGGGCAGGATACACAGGCCACAACTTTTCAAAATAAATAAAGTCAACCCCATGTGCTCACATAAGCCATTTCACACTCCTCTGCTCTGTGAGGAAGAGAGCCGTTTTATGGCAGAAAGTGGCATGTAAATCTTACGGAGTGTTTCTTACTGACTGCAAGTGGGTCAAGCAGTGGCCTATGAACAATATTTCATCACGGCACAGAGATATTTTGCCTCTCAATTAATGGATAGAAGCACCCAGATGAATCCTCAGTAACACTTACCCATCACAGACTTCCTTTATTATTGCAGACAGTGGCTTTTTTTCTGAAAAACAGTAAAAAAAAGAAAGGAAATGCTGTTAGTTTCATTTCATCATTTTATATTTAAAAAGAAAGAACTATTAAAAGGCAGCTAAAAGAAAGAGAACTGACATTTGCTATACTTATTTGTTGTCTGTAAATTTTTCTCGTGATATCAGTCATGACCACACATTTTTAAAAATAGACAACAAACTTAAGTGCATTACAATCATAAGGAACAGATAGCTTTGCTCTAAGACCTCCCCAGCAATGCAAGCTCACAAGGACAGTATTAACCAGATTTCCCCAGATAGTGTCGGAACAGGGCAATACACAGTGTGGTCTTATGAAAACAAGCCTCGCTTCATGGTGTCTGTTATGAGAATGTGTGACAAATGGAATATGAGGCACTTGAAACTGTTCTCACAAAGTGCACGTAATCTTGCTCCACCCGTGGCCCTGACCAATGCCAACCACACAACAGTTTGAGTTGGACACACTCCAATAATGGGTCCAAGACACCAAGTGCCCCTGGCCTACAGCTGTGCTTCAGCTACCAGCCTCAGCCATGCTCTGGCTGCCTCCAGCAAGAAGGAATGTAGTAAGGACACACACACACACACACACACACACACACACACACACACACACACACCACGTTGAAACTCTTCCAGCTCTGTAGTCAAATAGATACTTTCTGCCTCCTGGGGCTGGTAAACTGTCAACCAAAAGAACAAATTACAGACAAGAAACAACTAGGGACAAGACATCAGAGAACAAATGTGGACTGGAGGACGTGGGCTGGACATGTCGATGACACCACAGAGAGCTGGCCCAGAGGACAATCTGGTACAGGAAGAGAGATGCTGAATCAGGGACAAGGGGTTCAAATCTGAGCTCAACTTGTGTGCAACGCGACTCATATTCCCCTTAATTTTGTGAATCCCAAGTAGATTATCAACAAAATGGGCATAGGTGGGTAGAGCAACTAAAATGAATATAAAACACAGAAACAAAAATGGGGAATACAGTTCCAACTGCCTTGACCTCGTGTCATGCCGTGTCGTGTATCATGAAGCGCTGGGTATCTTTGCCCCCGTGACAAAGGGAATCAGAGGCATTGTGAAACTGTGGCATGCACAGGCTCCCTCCCCACACCTGACCCTGACAAAGGGTAAGTGCACAGCATTTCTGCACATGTGTCCAGAACATCACTTGGAGGACCAGCACTTGGAGTCCCCAGGCAGGCCGCAGCTTTTCTGCATTGTCCCACAGAGACACTCCGTCCACAGGAGCTCTCCTCTAGGACTTGTCCACTGTCACTGCTGCCTGTGGTCCCAACCGCCACCCCCAACTGTGGCAGAAGGGGGCCCGCCATTGTCGAGTGGAAAGATGGTGTATTCCTGACATGCCAAGTTAGTCTTTAGGACAAAATGAGAAATGGAGACTGAACTCAGGAAAGTCACGAATGACAGAAGTTCCAGGGTATCTGCGTGAACTTTTGCACTGCTGCTGACTCTAGCTGTGAGTTCAAGGGCTCTCATCACAAAACTATGGGAATGAAACTTTCCCTGAAAGGTGAGAAATTTACACTTTGAGCTGCCAGAGTACTCGCCAGGCCCCATGAACACTTGAAGCCTTACCACGGTATCCTCACATCGCAACCACCCTTCTGGCACACTCAAGAAGTCGAAATCTCTGGACAAGATTCCAGTTTTAAATTACACTAAAATAATGGACCAAGACAACTGCTCTGGACATAGAAAAGAGGCATCACATGAGACATGATACGCTGTGTCTAAAGTAACTGCTCCTAAATGAGACTGCTGGGGTCTCACAGAGACCCCCAAAAAGGAAACTAAAATGATTATTGTTAAATGACACCTCTGTTGGGGTCTCACATAGCAGTTACTTAGATTCTAAGTCCATGAATTCTGATTCATAGACTCAGAATAAACCCTGAAAATAAGGAAGTCTATATTTAAACTATTCTGAAGCTGAATATATAAAGAACGTAAAGACCCAGGAAGAACAAAGCTTGGAGATTCGATAGATAAAGATTAAAGAAAACACTAAGCCCAGAAGAAATGGAATCACATGGATCCCACACAACCCTAAAGAGGCCTCATCAATTAAAATGAGAATTATACCTGGATGTGTCACTTCCTGTACCTAGCCCCACTGTTCCGCTATTCACTGTATCACTGTATCACTATCTTCCCATTGTTCATCGATTTGCTCGAGTGGGCACTAGTAACATCTCCATTAGTCCTGTCATAAGCAAGTGCCACCCAAGGGCATCTACTTACTACAGGGACAGGAGAAGCCCGAAACCATTCTTCAGTTGAGGGTCCATAATAGCCACTTGTAGTTCCACTACTTTCTAAAGTTTCTTTGCTAGTTTTTCATTCATTACTTATTGCTGATACATCTTCAGCAATAAGTGTGTGTGTGTGTGTGTGTGAGGGTGGGTTTGGGCCATATCTCCAAGGTACTTAGGACTTACTCCTGGTTCTATGCTCAGGGATAATTCCTGGTGGCGTTAGGGGAGGGACCATGTGGATAACAGGAACTGAACCCTGTTATCAATTCATATCTGATAAAACCAAAACAATGCATGAACTTTTCTTTTAAAAAA
>JAJIBD010000382.1:0-74908 GCA_021461705.1 Cryptotis parvus
TGTTGCAGGACTCCTTTAAGGGCCCCTGCATTAGCACACTAAAGGGCCTAGGTGAGGTGCAGGGAGGGATTATCTAAGGACATTTTAACACTCCCCTGCTTTCCATAACAATGGGAGGAAGGTCTGAGTTGCAGGGGTATAAACTAGCCGGTTTTCACTCTCCGCGCTTCTTTGGGGGCTTTTGCTCGACTGTGAGCGGTTTGCCCCTGTTTGGAAGTTTTTCTTCTCCTTTCCCAAAGCCTTAACACGTGGTGGTCGCCATCTTGGCCTACACGTGGCTGGGGTTCTAGCCTGGAATCCTAAGCATCGGGTTTTTCCTTTTGCTGATTTGTATGCCTGAACCTGTGATAAGTAAAGCCTTTTAAAACTGCATCGGATTCCTGAGTGTTCATCCATTCCTCGCCGGCCGGGAGGTAGAAGGGAACTCGCTTCCCGGCACTGTCGGGGACCCGGGGGAGCGCCCGACATTTGGCGTCCCTGGTGTGGAGCACCACGAACATCGCCTGGTCTAATTATCATCGGACAGAGATCATCTGCCTCGGAACCGTGAGTAAAATGATGGATATCTCATGGTATAGATACATTGTATCTTTTTATTGGCTCAGAACCATACATAGCCCAGACTATAAAGTTCCTTTCTGAGAACTACTCTATCTTTTCAAAATATCATCTGGGTCCTTGCGATTTTTAAACTGTACCTTTGTGTAAGGACAATGTTTAATAGAGAGAGGGAAGAAAGTAATAAATTGAATGCAATCTTAAGGGACGAGGTTTACTCAGCGATTAAAGAAATAAGTGAGGATTATAAAACTACAGGTAGACTGGTCTTAAAGCTTGAGGACAGAATTATTAAACAGAGTTTAAAATTTGAAAAGAAATTAGAAGAACAGGAAAGTAAAATTATTAAACAGGATTTAAAATTTGAGGAAAAAATTAGAAGAACAGGATTTAAAATTCAAAGAAAAAATTAGAAGAACAGGATTTAAAATTCAAAGAAAAATTAGAAGAACAGGATTTAAAATTCAAAGAAAAATTAGAAGAACAGGAAAGTAAAATTATTAAACAGGATTTAAAATTTGAAGTAAAGTTTGAAGAGCAGAAGAAGGATATCGATAAAATCAGCACTATCTTAGAGGAAGAAATTGACAAAACAGAGAGATAGAATAGATGGACAGAAAGAGGAGGTTTGGAAGTTACACATAAGAGTGAAAGAACAAAAGGAAGAAATATATAGGAAACTTGAAAACTTAAACCAAGAAATGGATGTGTTACGCAGGGAGATTTCTGATTTCATAACTTATCAATCAGGACCTAGCGCATACCCAATACTGAGGCGTGAACCAACTAAAAGCCATTCACAAACGCGCCCCAAAGCTGTAGACTTGAAAAGGTGTATACATTCCCGCAAAAAAATCTAAAAAAGAATTCTAATGTGGCTGATAACTTAGGAGGAGGAACAGGAAAACCCAGAGGGAGGAAAATTCCCAAGCCGAAAATCTCCCCAGAGTTAATACCCTCAATGGGGTAGATGTTCCTCTGCCAGATACTACAAGCTCTGATGAGGAAGAACGGGAGGAACAGGTTAGCTCGAGTCAAAGAGCAAAGCGCAGCAATCTTTCTCATGACCAATCTAAAGATAAAGTAAAACCGATTCATGAAGACTTAAAAATTGAGGCAATAACCCCGTTTAGGAAGGCTTGCGACAGGTTTGGAATATCAAGTCCTTATACTTTAAAATATTTAGCTGATTGGAGCGAAAATGATCAGTGGGTATTGGGAGACTTTGAAATGGTAGCCCATACTTGTCTAAACAAATCACAGTACATGCAATGGCATATGTGGTATGCAGATGGGGTTAACCGGAATATTGACACTTTAAGAGAAAAGGAATCAGGCCATACTATAACTTTTGCCATGCTAAAAGGTGAAGGTGAATGGAAAAAGAAAGCAAAACAAGCGACATTACCTGAACCTATTTTAAAATTTGTTCGGGAGACAGCATTAAAAGCGTGGGAAAGAGTAGGTTCCGACCCAGAATTTCTAGGTAGCTATACGGAAAATTTACCAGGGCCGTGATGAACCATACTTTTGATTTTGTTGGGAGATTATGTGAAACAATCCAAAGACAGGTTCAAGACCCAACCACTCAAGAAATCCTAAAACGAAACTTAGCATATGAGAATGCTAATCAAAAATGTCGAGCATTACTATATAGTATTAAGGAAAAGGATGACCTCATGGGGTATCTAAAGGCCTGTAGAAATGTCGGTTTAACCTCCCATAAAACACAGGATGATATAGAGGCTTATCCCATACAGCAGGAGGATCAGGAGGGGGATGAAACGTCAAACAGCTTTAGGGGAGAAACAATAAACTTCAAAGGATAAACAATAATCGGAGAAACTATTCTAATAATCGCAACTCCACCCCTCGGAGGGCCCCACCTGGACCATGCCCAAGGTGCAGAAAAGGAAAACATTGAGCCAGAGACTGTCGGTCTTGGAGGCGAAGTCAGCCTCAGGCTTCATCTGGACAGATAACCTGCTTTAGCTGCGGAAAGAAGGGACACACCCGTAGAGATTGCCCATCTTCTAAAACTATCAATACAGGGCAACATTCTAATAATCCCTTTATAGGAAATGTTACATGGACCCCCTCCCAGGTTCCACAAGCTCCGCAGGCTCAAATAACATCTATGCCTCCCCTAATGTGGGAAACTGGGTGGGGGCCAGCCCCAGGCCCAGCTGAATCCAGGGGCACTCTCCTTCATTCCACCTGCCCAGTATCCTCCGAATCAGAATCCACAGAATTACAGTCAATAAATGCTCTCTGGCCTACCCCCATCAGGCAGTGGCAGTCTCGACATTCTCTGCCCTAAGACTGTCACAATATACCCAAGTCAAGACCCCTACATGCTAAAAACAGGGATAAAAGGACCTGCTCCCCAGGTAGTATGGGTTTAATTCAGGGAGCGATTGGCTGAAATTTAAGGGAATTGTGGTGCATTTCGGACTTCTGGATCCTGAATCTCATGGAGAGATAATACTGTCAATATCTGTGCCAACTAAATGGACTTTTAAAAAAGGGGAACCACTTGCTAAACTATTATTATTTTTTGAGGATCCGTGTAGTCAGTCCGAACACCCTACAGCTGGTGGCTTAAACAGTACCAACCATTCTGCCAACTTCATTGTTGGTTATGCAGCCACACAGAACCAAGCCCATCAGCCACCTGCTAACTATCTAGTTGGGTACACTGCCAGAATTTCTCAGGCCAAGCGGCCGGTTATAACCATCGAAATTTATAAAAGGAAATCCAAAGGCATGTTGGATACAGGGGCAGACATATCCATAATCTCCACCAAGTATTGGCCCTCTAACTGGGCCCTAAAGAAAGTGTCCCATAGCCTGAGCGGGGTAGGCAATATCTCCTCCTCTCTTCTCCAACAGAGTGCGAGGTGGCTGCCGTGTATTGGCCCTGAAGGGAATGTAGCCTGGTCCAGCCTTATATAGCCCCTATGCCTTTAACTTTATGGGGTCGAGACATGCTGGAGCAGTGGGGGGGCAGTAATCCACATACCTCGTCCAATTCCCCGCCGAGCACCAATTCCAGCTCTCCATAATAAGCCTAACACCGGGAGTAACCCTTTTTAATTGGGGCCGCTGTGGTTAAGCGCCCACCACCTATCCGTATTCAGTGGAAGTCTAACAAACCTATATGGACACCACGGTGGCCCCTCAATACCAAAAAATTAGAGGCGCTAACAAATCTAGTGGAAGAACAGCTGAAATTAGGACATATTGAGGAAACGTTTTCAGAATGGAATTCTCCTGTTTTTGTAATACAGAAAAAATCAGGCAAATGGCGTTTGCTGATTGACTTAAGGAATGTAAATTCTACTATGGTCCCCATGGGAGCCCTACAACCTGGGCTCCCCTCTCCAGCAGCTATTCCTAAGGATTGGCCGCTAATTATCATAGATTTAAAAGACTGCTTTTACAGCATACCTATCCACCCAGATGATTGGAAAAGGTTTGCATTTTCAGTCCCTTCCATTAATCATAAAGGTCCTTTACGTAGGTTTCAGTGGACAGTATTGCCCCAAGGGATGACTAATTCACCTACGATGTGTCAACACTTTGTTGATGAGGTTTTGCGACCCATTCGTGCTAAATTTCCTGGTGCATACATCATCCACTACATGGATGATATCCTGCTAGCTTGTGATAATTCCAGAGATCTCCAGAATTTATATAATGATGTAATGACAGTTTTACCAGAGGATGGCTTACAAGTAGCTCGGAAAAAATTCAGATGCAGCCTCCATATGAATATTTGGGCTATGCTCTTGACCGCACTACAGTGCGTCCTCAAAAAAATTTCCATTAGTTAGAAAGGGCTCAAAACCTTGAATGATTTTCAAAAACTGCTGGGGGATATCAACTGGGTGCGCCCCTCCCTTGGTATTCCTAACTGTGAGCTCAGTAACCTGTTCCACACCCTTGAAGGTGATCCTGCTTTAAATAGCCCAAGGCAGCTAACTCCTAAAGCTCAGAAGGAATTAGATTTTTTCATGGATCGGCTTCTAAAAATCTTACCTCTCCAGATTTAATCCCGGAGAAAAGGTATGGTTCTTGGTCTTCAACACTCCCGAGTCTCCAACTGCTGCTATAGCCCAATTATCTGGACCATTAGAATGGGTTTACTTACATAACAAGCAGAATCGTACTGCTACACCTTACCTTGAGATGATAGCTAACCTCATAATTAAGGGAAGATCAAGAACCCAAGTATTACTTGGACATGATCCCCATGTAATTGCACTACCTGACCCTAAAAAAGAAATTGAAGCTGTTTTACCACTCAGTGAAATCCTTCAGAGAGCTTTAGAAGATTTTTCAGGAGAAATATCTTATCATTACCCAGCTGGAAAAACCTGGGAATTTCTGAAAAGGACACCTTTTGTAATTTCCACCATTGTCCGCTCCTCTCCCATTCCTGATGCTCCAGTGTATTATATTGATGGCTCCTCATCAGGAAGGGGTGGAATTACAGGTCCTTCGTTGACCACTACTGTGCATACAAATTATAAATCTGCCCAACAAGTGGAACTCGCCACCCTGATACATTTACTATCCCATGTATCTGGCCCATGTAATGTGGTGAGTGATTCTGCATATGTAGTTGGTTTATTTCCTGGAATTGTCACTGCTTCTTTAAATGCCCATAATCCTATAATTCAGGAGCTACTCCATAAACTACAAGATCTCCTCCGAAATAGGAACATTCCCTATATACATCTCCCACATCCGTTCTCACAGCCGACTCCCGGGCCAATGGTTCGAGGAAACGAAGCAGCAGATCTCTTGGCAGCACCAGTATTTAAATCAGCTGAGGAAGAACACCAGACTCTACATACAAATGCCCGCCGCCTTCATGTACACCATGGCATCCCATGGAGACAAGCTAGACAAATTGTCCGCAACTGTCCTGTCTGTGCTCCTTTACATTGTACATCTCATGTAGCAGGAGCAAATCCTCGAGGTTTACAGACAAACCAATTGTGGCAGATGGATATAACTCATACTAACTTATTTCCCAACAAACCTTTCCTTCATGTGGTCATCGATACATATTCCCCGGTTCATATGGGCTGTTCCTATGACGTCTGAAAGAGCTAAATCTGTTTGTTCATTTTTACTCCAGTGCTTCTCCGTCATGGGTATTCCCCATACCATAAAAACAGATAATGGTCCTGCTTACACCAGCAAAACCTTCAAATCCTTTTGCGAGGAATGGCAAATCAAACATATTACAGGAATTCCATATAATCCACAAGGACAAGGAATAGTTGAACGTGCCCACAGAACGCTTAAAACTCAGCTATTAAAGCAACGAAAAACAAGCATGCCTCCAATGGATTCTTTATCTTTAACATTATTTACCTTAAACTTCTTAAATATACCTCAAGGAGATCCCTATACCGCGGCTGAACGTCACTTTCAAGAAGATAGGCAAACTCAAAAAACAGTCAATTCACCTATCTGGGTGAAAATTGATGATAAATGGATTGCAGGTCACCTCCTCATTCGGGAAGAGGCTATGCTTTCATTTCTACAGACGATAACCCTGCCAAGAAACTCTGGGTTCCTCTGCGACTTGTTAAGACTAGAATTCTCCAAGAATCAGAAAACAACTAATTTTTTTTTTTTTTTTAATTCTTTCAATATAAAGTCTTAAATTTTAAATTGCAAGTTGCTGTTTAAACTTCCTGGATTGGTTCATTTTAATAATGATCTTGTTTTGCAGTCTGTGATCATGGTTCATGTCTAATATCTTGCCTTACAGCCTAAATATTTTCTTTCTTACAAAAAAAAAAGGGTGGAAAAATGGGTGGACTCTGATCACAGTGCTCATTACAAAAATGTTTGCTAAATCAATGAAAAATTGTTTTTCTAATGATTCGGTTCACAGGATGAGATATTTGAATCCAGTAAACCTGCGCTACAGTGCTCAATACTCCGAGACTCCTAAAACAGTGCTCGCTAAAAACTTAATAATTTGCAAAACTAATTTTTCCCAATGCTCTATTCACAGGAAAAGACACTTTCTCACCATCATTTTCCGGCTTTATATTCATGAAGCGCTTGACTCGTTACCATTTATCACCCTAAATGGGTCACATATACAGCTGTAAGATATTGATCGATCAAATGTATGTGTGCGTGTGTGTGCATGTGGTGGCCACCATTATGTTTGTGATTAATGTTGTGTCTATGTTATGTCTCAACTACTACCTTCTCAATTTCTGACCGCTACAAACCTCTATTACATTCATCAGCTCCACTGCTGATCCACTAGATTTATCAATTTTAAAATCATCAATTCTCATACTTATTTCCCTGCTCCACCCATGTTGGAGCTTCTTTATGTTCTTCTCTCCATCCCAGACTTGGATCCCTACAAAGCCTTAAAATCTCTACTTGTGATTAACCTCAAAAAGTGTTTTTGTCTCGCCTAAGCTACAGGTACAGTTACCGGTGCCAATGTTCCCTTGCTGAAGAAGCCCTGCAAGACGCCCACACCGATGTTCCAGACACCTGCTCCAGCGCTCAAGACTCCTGTTCCAGAGTTCAAGATATCACACCGATGTTCCGGACACCTGTTCCAGCGCTCAAGACTCCTGTTCCAGAGTTCAAGATATCACACCGATGTTCCGGACACCTGTTCCAGCACTCAAGACTCCTGTTCCAGAATTCGAGATACTTGTTCCAGTGTTCCTGAGACCCGATCCAATGTTCCTGACAATTCAACGAGTTCCTGATCGCTGCTCTCCAGAGACTCATACTCATATGATCACCGCTATTGCTGTTCCAGAAGTAGCCCCACAGACTTTGTTCCAGACACCCGACTTTACATAAAATATAGCAAATTGACTCTCACAAATTATGGACAGTCGCGAACTATAGTCCGTTATAATCAGACAGCTAGAAACACTTTGTCTTGAACTTTGCTTTGGGTCCAAAAACAAGTTAGGATCCTAAAGTAACATGTATTATCATTTTGTAATTCGAATTGTTTTTTCTTATCTTAATTTTCTGTACATTACTAAATTTTTCTTACCTTTTCAATTTTTATTAGTAAACTAATCAGGGGAGTTGTTGCAGGACTCCTTTAAGGGCCCCTGCACTAGCACACTAAAGGGCCTAGGTGAGGTGCAGGGAGGGATTATCTAAGGACATTTAACACTCCCTGCTTTCCATAACAATGGGAGGAAGGTCTGAGTTGCAGGGATATAAACTAGCCGGTTTTCACTCTCCCGCGCTTCTTTGGGGGCTTTTGCTCGCTGTGAGCGGTTCGCCCTGCTTGGAAGCTTTTCTTCTCCTTTCCCAAAGCCTTTACACGTGGTGGTCGCCATCTTGGCCTACACGTGACTGGGGTTCTAGCCTGGAATCCTAAGCATCGGGTTTTTCCTTTTGCTGATTTGTATGCCTGAACCTGTGATAAGTAAAGTCTTTTAAAACTGCATCAGATTCCTAAGTGTTCATCCATTCCTCGGCTCGGAGGTAGAAGGGAACTTCGCTTCCCGGCACTGTCGGGGACCCGCGCGGAGCGCCCGACACCCAGCCTCCTTCATTCATTTAATAATAATATAAATTTAGAATATAATTAGCTTGATATAATAATTTGCAAATAAAAAAATAAAGTGATTCTACTTAACTTAAAAACATGGTCTACAGATTCATTTTTAAATTTTATTTATTTATTTATAATTGATTTTTTATTGAATCGCCATGCAATAGATCATTACAAATTTCATGATTGGGTTCCAGTCATACAGTGTTCCAACACCCATCCCTCCACTAATGCACATTTTCCAACTCCAATGTTTCCCTGTTTCCTTCCCACCCACCCTACAGATAAATTTTTAGAATACATCCACTTCCTAGTTGCGAGCTGGACACACACCAGATATTCACATCGCCTCGCCACATCATATCCCACTTATCTCCTTATTAATTATTCATCTATTCTGGAAGTTATTTACAGAAGATATGTTCAGGTTTCTAACATATACTCAAAATTCTCCATACTTCCCATACATTGATCAGAAGTAAGTAAAAGAATATATTCTCTGCTGCCAGTTTCAAATGGTGGAATAAGAAGGATTTGAAACTCCCCCTTCTCTTGGAAATTGCCAAAAAGATAAAAAGCATATGGCGTAAAGAAACAAAACTCCATCTTATTATGCTACGCAAACTTCTTTCCTGGCCAAGGGAAAGGGGCGTGCATGCTGAAAACAACTACGACCCCCCAAAGACACTTATAAGGGAGCCAATAAGCGGGAAGGAGGGAGGGCATTCACGTGTCCAGGGACGTAAGGGCCAAAGGAAGTCATCGCTAATGGAGAGACAACGTTTGGAAGCTGCTCTGAACTCTGCCACATTGGTCAGTCCTGAGGGACGCACTGAGCAAGGCCATGAGAAAACAGGGCGCCAAGGCAGCTGGGACGGGACCAGCCAAGGCCCCTGAAAGGGACTGGAGGGAACTGGGTGCCACACGCAGATTCCCCTCACACGCTTTGCCAACTTCTTCATATTCACAGGCAGAAAGGCCAAGTACATTCTGGGAAGCAGATGAGAGGCTCAGCAAACAGCTGTGCACAGGGGTAAAAGCTGGGAGCCCACTTGCGGTGGAGAGGCCCAAATAGCCTCTGAGCCCTGGGCTGACAACACAAGTCAGAGAGCACGGACCCGAGGGACCAGGGCTACAAACAGACAAAGCAGGACTGGGCTGGCGCAGACCCTGGAGGAGGAAGGTGAGCACTGGCTGCCGCTCAGAGCCGACGAGGTGCTCCCCGGGGAAGGGACTCACCCAGAGCACTCACTCCCGCCCCCACGCGACATCTGGCTCTGGATCAGGAAACATCAGGCTGACCAAGACACAAACAAAAACAAACAATAAAAGCGAACAGGTGCGTGGTCCTGACGCTGAAACATAAAACCGAGGAGGAACATATTGGCGTGATTCAACAAACCTGAGGATGGGCTAAAAGCATTAAGCGAGGAACAAACCGAACCAACTTTCGGAGGACGACTACGGAAGGAATATTCAAGGCTGGAGATCTTAGAAAAATCACCAGAGCGTAGTTATTGAAATGAAGTGTCGTGGCAAATACTCGGCTCTCCTTGGCTCAATGATGGCACAAGCTGTGATGATCACGTCTCTGAATCCAGCCTGGCAGTGACAAGAAAGAGGAAAGGCTGGGCTCGAGGGGAAGAGAGTCACGCATGCTAGACCTGCAGGCTGCAATCTCTAGTAGAGGTCAATGAAGGGAGAGGCACGGGAGCCTTAAGATAGTGGCTAGCAAAGAAATACAAATGTTTCTTTTTTAAAAAATTTACTCAAAGATATCCATGCATAGCAAGAAATTGATAATACTGTAGAGCGTGGCCCTGGCATACATTCTCAGAAACAATTCTCATATAACAGGCCAATAAAAGCATCTGCATATTAACAAGGATGAGGAACTTTAACACACACACACACACACACACACACACACACACACACACACACACACACACACACACACACACACACACACACACACCCTCCCTGCTGGGTCAGGGATCAGTCCAGTGGCAGGGCACTTGCCTTGCATGTGTGAGGCCCTTGCAGGGTTGATAACTGGCACCCAAAATTTATTTTTTTTAAAAACTCACTTCTATAAAAATTGATAGATACAACAAAAATCAGCAGGTGGAGGATGCCACAGCCGGTAACCAGCCGGTAACCAGCCGGCAACCAGAGGGTGAGGCACTTGCTTGCATGCAGCAGATCCCCATTCATCCCTGGACCTGAAAACTGCTAGCAGTGGCCTTGAGCACAGCGGGAGGGACAGCCCCTGAACACTGCTGGGTACGGCGCAATCTGGGTGCACTCCCCATGGCCACCTCAAAGGAAAACAAGCAATCCCGGTGAGTTGTACTGGGATGCAAAGGCAATAAACCTGACTACATATCTCAAGGAAAGGGGAGAGGAAGAAAGCATCATGAGAGAAAAACTAATACAAAAAATTCTCCACCCCGAAACCTAATCATGAATAACTATAATCTCACAGTGACTAAATACAATTTTTTTTTTAAAAAGTTCCCCTGCAAAGAGAATTCAGGTAAAGGGGAGATACAGTAGGGAACATAAAAGATAAAAGCTACAGAAAATAAGCAAATTAGAAACTGGAATAAGCAAAACCGAACACAAGATCAAACCAAATCTAGAAAAAGGGAAAAGGAGTTGCTTGTTATGTATCTGGTTTCCCTGAAGAGCTGAACGATTTCATGTAGGGAAACAAAATATGAAAGGACTCACTATAAACCAGTCCGGCATAGGTGCCGAGTACCAAGATTTATGGTCAAGTTGTTAAAGTACCGCCTTTCCCCCCAACGTCCTGTTCACCCCACCAGGCCCCCGTCCATCCTCGGAGACCCCTGAGTGATCCTCAGGGTCCCTCTCAGCTCTTCTCCTACTCCCTGTTTTTCTCATTGTTACACTCCAGCCAAGTGACCTTCTGGGGGCTCGTGCAAGTCATCCAGCCAGTTCCAGTCCTCGTGAACTCTCCTACAGTGCTTCTCTGCAGCTCTCTGCCATCTTCTCTCCTGTGCAGGGCATTTAGCTGTTGTTTTAGGGCCACATCTGGCTGTGCTCAGGGCTGACTTCCGGCTCTGCACTCAGGGATCACTCCTGGCGGGGCGGGGGACCATATCTGGTGCCAGGATCAAACCCAGGTCAGTAGCACGCAAGGCAAGTGCCTACCCTTCTGAACTCTCTCTCTCTCTCTCTCTCTCTCTCTCTCTCTCTCTCTCTCTCTCTCTCTTTTCTCTCTCTCTCTCCATCTCTTTTAAGGAATCTTTCCACAGACATATCTGATAGCAAGGACCAGGACAGAGGTTTACACCCAAGACTCTGGTCCCCTGGTGGAGGGACCAGAAAGTTCTAAGAAGATGAGGCTCTGAGATAAACAAGAGAAAAGTTTTAGGCACAAGAAACAAAAGAAGGCTCAGAAGGTGGCTGCAAACTCACATTTCTGGTCTCCACTATTCATATGAAGCTCGGGGGCGGGAACCAGAATACACTGATTGTGATTAATCAGACTAAGGAACTGTTGCCATCCAAATTTCCTCTGCTCCTTAGAAATAATGGTTTCCAACAAGAAACAATTGGTTCCCACAAGCCAGAAATAGCTTGTGAGGTGTTGACTTGGATGCAGAAGACTAGAGGTTCTCAGAGCTGGAAAAATAAGTGTGAGCACATCACAATGTTACCTGGAAGTGTTACAACTTCTCAACAGAGACAACAAATTCCATTTCAGGAAAAGAAGAAGAGAGATAAACTTCATCTGAAGAATCCTTCGCTACTTTGCTAACAGTAACTGTGGTTCTTAGGGGAATCACTAAGGGGAGAGTTAGCAAGCCTGAATGATGAGAATCATCATCAAAACAGAACTATGATCAACTAACCCAATTTATTCAGAAAGAAGAATAAACCAATGAGTACTGGGGATGAGAGGATGTATAAATTTTAGTGGGTTTCTATAAAAACTATGAAAGGCATTTATTTTATTTTATAAAGTTTCTCTGGATACAATCATATCAGAGAAACTGCCAGATGGGAAAGAAGGAGCTGAAATACCCTATCTGCAAATCAGTAGTCAAATGAAAAAAAAAAAAGTTTAAAAGTGGTTTGCCTGCTAAACAAGAGAGCACACTAGACATTTAGCACAAATGTGAAAACAGCACTGGCTAGAGGTTGGAGAGATAGTACAGGGGTTATGGCTTTTGTGGGGACCAACCCCACTTTAATCCCAGCATCAAGCGTTATCAGAAGTCAGCCCTGACCACAGTGCCAGGAATAAGCCCTGAGTAGTGCTGGATATTGTCCAATTTTTTTGAATTAAAAATAAACACAAAAAATTAAAAATAAACACTGTCTAAAGAATTATACAGAAGGAAAATCTGATTAAAATTTTAACAGATGTCAAACAAAATTTATATACATCATAAGATTATAACAAGGTTATACTTGCACAAAAAAATACAACGCAAATATCCTGAGAGTGAAAACCAGTGGCTATGAATGCTATGAAATATAATGGGAATCTTAAGAAAATTCTGCAGTTAAGCACATTCCAAAACGTCCATGGTGACCAGCACAGACCGCACTCAGCGCCAAGGACAGCCGGCACGGTGCTGGTCTCCAGGCATCAGGCCATGGCCAGTTCTCCCAAAAATGACACGTCAGGTAATGCTGACATTTTTAATATGAGAAAAATGAGAACTGTCAAACTGAATTAACTCACTCTCGCGGTAAGGGATAGTGAGCTGAATTTGACCTATGATCTCCCTGATCGAAACTTATTCCACTGCACATTATTACCGCCATAAAGATCATATTCTGCGCATGGAAAGAATGTAGAGAAATACCTCAGAGGGATCTTTTAAAAATACAATACACCGCACAAAAAAAGCTCAGCTGTAACACAGGAGTACTCGAGGCCTCTTCCTTTGTCTGCCAATCATTACTAATATTAAGATACTTGGCACTGTGTGTGTACATTTGCCATTTGCAAGGAACCAGTGACTAGAGTTTAGACAGATTACCTCAAATGCAAAAACTATCCTTCCATATTGAGAGCTAGGGACTGGGGTGGTGGTACTGAGTGGACGCGGCCTGTAAGGAGTACTGACCATAAAGTCAGGGTTGGTAACTCAAGTGTTTGATAATGAGGAAATGGATCTGACTGTGCGGGACACGGACCAGGAAGGGATAGGGTGAGTGAGTGTGTGTTGGGGGAAAGCTCTGGAGTGAGGGAACAATGGCTGAATTCAAACATGGCTGTGGAAACAGAAGGGGGGAGAGATCAGCTCCAAGAAGGTCTTCAGAGGAATAAATAATGGATTCAGCATTATCCTATCCGAGGGAGATGAAAACGGCAAAAATCAGTGCTCGATCAGGTCCCGATTCTGATGCGTCAAAGAGAACATGGCACATTGAGAATTAAAAAGTTTGGGAAAGAATATTATTTTGGTAGCAAATATAGATATAATTTCCAACAGATATTAGGATGTTATGAAATACCTGACAGTCCTTCAGCTATACAACCAATACAGAGAGAAAAGTGATCAATCAGAGATACAGATATTGGAAGTTTCCATACAAGAGTTTGCTGTTGTTTTTACTGCAGCAGGCTTCATTGCAATACTGTAGAAATTTCACTGAAGTTTACTGAAAATCAACGTGAAAATGTCCATGTCCCCACATATCCCCTCCCGTTCTGGTAATCGCTAATGGGTCTGATGCCCAAAGATTAATCTGATGTTTGCCTTCTCACCAGCCACACAGAAGTACATTTTGAGCACCCATCCGGCTTCTTCAGAAAGTGTAACGCCCTCTCGTCCCTCCACACTATGGCAGGACTTCATCTGAGGTATCTTAATAGCACATCTGTGTCAGCTGAAGGGCACTTATATTTTTCCCCAGTCCTTGGTTATTATAAATTACATAACAATAAGCATAGGAGTGCAAAGAGCTCTTCAAATTAGCATTTCTGTATTTTCTAGGTATCCCAGAAGTGGAATAACCTGATCCTATGGAAATTCTTTTTTTGAACTTTTTGACAAGTCTCATCTGCTTCCCAATTTACATTTCCACCAACCATGGACAGAGAGAGGCTCCTCCTCCATATCCTCGTCCACACTGGCCGCCTCACGTCACCCCGTAACAACCATTGCCACATGTGTGCGGTGACACTTCTCTGTTGTTCTGATTTGTGTTTCCTTGATTATGAGAGTGATGAAAAAACTTTCATCATGAATGTGAACATGAACAAAACATTCATGTACCCCAAGGACATACAATTTCATTTTCAGTATATGACCACCGAAAATGATTTTGCTGCGGCCAGAAAGGTAGTGCAGGGGTTAAGGAACTGCGTTACATGCACCCAAGCCTGGTGTGAATCCCCAGCCCTGCATACTGTTCCCTAAGCACAAGCAGGAGTGACGCCTGAGCAGAGAGCCTGAAATCTCTGTGCCTGAGCACCTCCAAGTGTGACCCTAAATGAATAAGAAATAAATAAAATGTTGCTCTGAACATGTTATTACACTTCCTCGGTAAAATGCCTGAGTGTGAATTGGTTTGACAGTCACGCCCTGCTGCATCATGGAGACACATCTGAGGAATGGATTTTGGGTCATTGTGCAAATGCCACTGATTCATACAAACGAACCCGGCATAGCTTGCTGCAGCCTCCTGTCCCATCCCACTGGAACCACTAGCCCACAGCTGATGGAAACACCACGAAGTAACACATAATTGTAGTGACATTGATCAACTAAATAATTTTGAGTCAAGTTTCCACTGATGGAGTCAAGATGTACAGACAAGCAAAAAGGAGGAGGCTGGAATAACCCGCATGGCAACACAGTCAGATTACAGAGGCCAGAGACTGTCCTCTCGGGGGTCATTTCTATAGTTCATTACTAGAGAAGTGTCTACTCATGGAGCGCATGAGGAACTGAGGAGCCAGAGCGCTCCCGAGAGTGAGGTTGCTTCCAGGCAGTCGCCATGCAGCTGCCTTCTACCATGGTGATGGTGGTTCTCTTCCCTTGAAAGAGGGAGAGGGAGAGGAGGCAGTCTGAGGGGTTTCTTGATAAAACACAATTCTGGAGGTCAGCAAGAAATTACCTTTAGCCTAATATACTACCACTGGTCACACAGAGGAATGCTCATAAATACGCACACACACACACACACACACACACACACACGTTGGTGACATGCCAGCAATGAGAACACTTGGCTCGCAGATTCTGATTTCTCGACCATTTTCCATGTAATCTGTAATCCACACTGAGGGGATGCTGAAGGGGCACAGAACCCCACTGTCAGAGCTCACATGGCCAAAACAGAGTCAGTGTGGGCAATAATGAAAAAGCAAAGGATTATTCCATGGAGTAAAATTAAAATATTCGGATGTTCCTATTTATATTAATGGTAGAAAAATTAATGAAGGGTAAAGGAAATACTTGACATGCAGAAAGCCTCCAGTTAGTTTATGTAGGCACTGCACCCTCAGACACGGAGAACAACAGCCTCACTTGGGTTGTTCTCAACCCAAGTCCATGCAGGATCAGTGTGTGTGAGGAAGGCACCTAGATCCCTGTATTCTCTCTTCAAACCTTCAAGCATGGGCTACACATAGTAACTTCCTTCCAAAGAGGACAAATGGAAAGGTGGGGAATACCTTTATAATGGGAAACCTGATAAACACTACTTTAGCCTTATGGAGACAGTATTAACAGTGGAATCATTAATAGTATGTATTCTTTATTTGTTGGGTTTATTTTGTATGACTTGTTTGTTTTGGGACAACACCTGGTGATGCTCATGGTTTACTCAGGAATTACCCTTGGCAGGGGTCGAGGGACCCTATGTCATGCCAAGGGTCCACCTGAGATTAGCTGCATGCAAGACAAGTGTCCTACCCACTGGACTACTGCTTCCACCTCTAGCATATGTATTTTGGTGAGATATGATAAGATTGATCTCTTACCTCTCTGATCTACTTCCTTCACCAAAAACCCCAGTCTCATCATGAAAATGACATGAGGCAGGTAACCTTCTGGGGGTGTGGCTGGCCAGGCAGGCACATGGTGAAAGCAGCAGAGCGGCAGGCCTCAGGCAGGCCCCAGAGCTACTACAACCAAGCCTTAGGAAAGAAACCAAAACTACAACTCCCAGAATTCTGAGCTGCAGAGGAAATAAACAGAACACTTTGAACCTTTGCATGCCAGGACGTCTCCCCTTAGGTAACCTCCCTGGGGCGTGGTTGGTCAGGCAAGGGGCCGCTCATGCAGCCAGATATTAATACAAAAAGCAGGAAATTCAATACTAAGAGGAATGCAACATCCTCTAGAAGAGGAAAGAGAACACCATCTGCTGAGCATCTCCAGAGTCCTACCTGACAGTGAGGGAGGAAATACTGCCCCAGAAAGAATCCACCCCAGACTACTACAGCACCATGAGGAGACATGCAGATCCCCAGCTCGAAGAGCAGATGAAGAAAACAAGCCTGAAGACTCAAAGAAAAATACGCACACACATAATCTCTCTGAAAAAGAATTCAGAGAAGAAATGGTGAGGATGTTTAATGAGCTCAATGAAAAAGTGGAATGGATGTCCAATAAATTACAGGAGGCCATAAATGAAGCAGTAGAAAGGGCAGTCAATAAACTATGAGAGGAAATGAGAGCAGAGATGAGAACACTACAAATAGAAATGTCATCAATAAAAAACTCAGTAGATGAAATGAAAATGCAATGGGGGCTCTCAACAGCAGGATGACAGCAGCGGAAGACAGAATCAGTGAGAATGAGGATGAGCTGCAGAAAGCAATCAGGGAAATGTAACAGATGAAAAAGACTGAAAAATGGATCAGCAGTGAACCAGAGAACATTGGGATGAATCCAAAAGGAACAACAAAAGAATCACAGGAGTCCCAAAGGGACAGGAAGGCAACCCCAAGGAAATAGGTACAGTTTAAAAAAATTTCCAGAAAAATTCCCAGAGGTAAAGGATGCAGGCATCCAGATTCAAGAAGCCCGAAGGATACCAGCAAAAAGAGATCCCCCAATAAAAAAGACTCCAAGACATATCCTAGTCAGAATGATGGATGCCATAGATACACAATTCTTCAAGCGGCAAGATCAAAGAAGGAAATTTTATACAAAGGAGCATCCACTCAACTTTCAGCAGACCTATCAGAAGAGACCCTCCAAGTCCAAAGGCAGTGGTGTGATATAGTGTAAAAACTCATTGAAATGAAAGCCTCACCAAGAATTCTTTACTTGCCTAGACGTTCGTTCAGATTTGAAGGACAGAAACACAGATTCATGGATAAACAACAGCCAGGAACTTCATAAACTCAAAACCAACCTTAAAAGAAGGGCTGAAAGAGCTGCTGTAAGACAAGACAAAACATAAAAGAACAACAAACTTATAAAGAAAGATGGCACAAAATCCCATGACAATAATCTCTCTCAATATTAACAGTCTAAATCCACCAGTTGAGACACACAGAGTGGCAAAATGGATCAAAAAACTTGAACCCAGCATTCTGCTGCCTTTAAGAAATGCATCTGAGCAATCAGAGCAAAGACAGGCTCAAAGTTAAAGGCTGGAAAACAATCCTTCACTCAAACCACCCCTCCAAAAAAGTCCAGGGTGGCCAAACTAGTATCTGACAACATTCAACTACTCTGACAACATAGACTGAAAAAGGTCAGAAGGGAGAGTGAAGGTCACTTAATAATCAAGGGATACATATTTGAAGAAGAAATTACACTCCTAAACATAGGAGTTTAGGGCCCAGCAAAATACCTAAAACAACTAATAGACTTCAAAGAAGACATTGACAGCAACACAATTGTAGTTAGAGACTTCAACACTACTCTATCAACTCTTGATAGATCAAAAAAGACTGAAACTCACCAAGGAAATACTGGCCCTAAAGAAAGAAATGGAAGAAAGAGGGCTAGGAGATATATACAGGACATTTCATCCCAAAAAGCCAAATTTTTCCTCCAGTGCATATGGAACATATGCCAAGATAGATCACATGCTGAGTCACAAAACATGCCTCCATCACTTGATCACTTGAATCACGTTATTCATCGATTTGCTCAAGCGGGCACCAGTAACATTTCCATTGGACCCTATCACGCGCCAATGTAGCCAATGGCATCTGGTTGATTCAGGAATATGAAGAGCCTCAAACCGTTCCTTCAGGGTCTTTACAAGGAAGTCTGACCATCTTGTAGATGGGCGGCCACGTGATCTTTTGACATCCCATGGGATCCAGTCGGTAACAGCTCTAGTCCAGCGGTCATCTCCAAATCGCATTACATGTCCAGCCCATCTGATTTTCGATGCCTTGGCAAACGAGACAGCATCCCTGATTCTGGAATAGCGACAGAGGTCAGAACTTCTGACCTCCATCAGATACTTCCATAAAATCACGATTGAAATTGTGTCAACTATTTTTTTAGACCATGATGCACTGAAAATAGAAGTTAATCGCACACAAAAATAGTCACACAAAGCACCTGGAGACTAAATAGCTCACTGCTGAACAACCAGCAGGTCAAAAGAAATAAAAAGAGGAAATCCAAAACTTCCTGGGAACAAATGAGACTAAACACACAAATTACCAGAACTTGTGGGATACAGCGAAAGCAGTGTTAAGATAAGCTCTTCAAACATTCATCAGAAAAGAAGAAAAGGCCATCATAAACAGTCTGACTTCACAGTTTAAGATCTTAGGAAGCGATCAGCAAAAGGAGCCCAACCCAGGCAGAAAGAAAGAAATAATAAAACTTAGAGTGGAAATCAATGAGATGGAATCCCAAAAAACAATCCAAAAGATCAATGAAACCAAGAGCTAGATCTTTGAAAAAAATAAACAAGATTGGTTGGCACACATTCAAAAGAGCAAGACAGTGCATACAGTGATATATATATATATATATATATATATATAAAATATATATAAATATTATATATATATACATAGGTGTTGTACTAACTGTGGGAAATGGTAACAACCAGACTAAAACTCAGCATTGAATATATACAAAGAGACTTACCTGATAAACCCTAAATGTCTGTAGGGAAAGCTACCATGTGTAAGAGAGAGAGAGAGAGAGAGAGAGAGAGAAAGTGCCTGCTATAGAGGCAGGCTGGGGGTTGGGAGGGAATGTGGGACACTGGTGGTGGGAGTGGGTATTGGAACACTGTATGACTGAGACCCAATTATGAACATCTTTGTAATTGTATATCTCACGGTGGGATAATAAAAATGAAATAAATTAAAAAAATAAGAAAAGAACATGAGGGGAAAATCCAAGAAAGCCAGAAATTCAATACATGCCTGACCAGTATTTTTCAAAATAGTCAGGGTCACAAAAAATAAGCAAAGCCTGAGGAAGTAGCCCAACTAACAGGAACCCAAGGAGACCTACCAAGTAAGTATATTCTACTCTGGATGAGTCTCTGGAAAAGAGGGGAGCCAGAAGAGAAAAGTTCAGAGCCACTGCACATTTATTAACCTTAGTTAATAACAGTGTATTGATACTGATTCATTTATTCCAACAATGTGGCGTCATGCTTGCCTTGAACGTGGCTGACCTAGGTTTGATCTCCAGTACCCCCTGTGGTCCCCCAAGTCCACCAGAAGTGATTCCAAAATAAAGAGCCTGGAGTAAGCCCTGAGCACCACAAGGTGTGGCCCACAAACCAAAAACAACAACAAATGCACCAAAGTTATGTAACAGCTTACTAATAAGGGAAATGGTATGCGGCACTAGGGCAACTATTATCTTCTCATGTGTTTGGAATATCTAAAACTAAATAAAGAGCCTGCTTTTGAGTAGTCCTCTCACCCACATCTGGATCTTTCTTCTTTTGAACCGTGAGGTGGGAAAAGAAATGCTGGTGGAGCCTATAAATGACCAATTCTCGGGATCAGAGGAGTTGCTCTGTGGATGACCGCACGTCGCTTTTAACTAGTAGGTGCTACTAATCAACAGACATTTGGGTATCTCAAGTTTTTTGATACACTTAAGTTTAGGACTTTTCACCTAGGTAGAGTTCCATGAACAGAATTCAGTGTTAGCAAATTTGAAATAAGTTGAGCTCATCTTGTCTACGGACCTTAACTGACTTCAGTTTTCCTTAAAGGATGAGCAGTCAGCGCACCGAAGCAGTATTACCAATATCTATGACTCAGAGAAACTTACAACCTGCCACTGTTAGTCTCTCATGGGGCTGACTTTTAGATGCTGTGCGCCTCCCAACGTTAATCCATGATGGCAGCTACTGGACCTACCACTAAATCTTGATACTGCATTCATCTATAAGCATATATATTAACTATCATGATTTTGATTATTGTTTTGAACCACTACATCTCAATATAGCTTTTCACTGAGGCTTGTGCATTTTATTAAATTTAAAACCATCAAACTGCAACAGGAATTCAAAGACTCACCTGTTGCCAGTAGATCCATGGAAGAGAAAAAGGTAAAAGAACTTGAGCAGAAACGCTCAGACTTTCAGTGAGCCTAAAGCCCTCCACAGAGAGGACATTTCGGTCAGGACCTCCCCAGACATCGAGTCATTTTGCTCTCCTCCTCCTATTCCTGTGTTTGAAAACACGGTTTCCAAAACTCAGTGCTGCCATGTTTTAACTCTGAGCTGCATCAAAGAAAACTCCTGCCAAGATGGAAAGACATGCAGCCAATCTTCTGCACAAGTGTCTGCTTACAAAAAGTGGCGCCGAAACAAAACGGAGCTCAACGGAGAGAAGGAAAAAGCCTGCGCCAACGAACGGAGAAACTAATTCCCAGTGACAGTGTCGCCTTTCATCTCAGCCCCGCCGTCAGCGCTACCTTGTTTAATTATTAACTCGAGCCGTGCGGCAAGCTCTGTCAACTTTTGATGAGTCTTAAATGCAGCCCCGCTGACAGGCTCTGTCCACTTCCCTCTGTGTTTACTATTACCTAATGACAAGGTCTGAGTGCTAATGTTGGAGCTCAACTTTCATTAAAAATAGGCAGGAGTTTCTCTGACTTCTTGCTCCCTGACCTGCCCTCTTGGCTCCCATGTATTTTACTTTTCTTTTGCATCTCAAATCCTAGAAACTTAAAAAGTTCCCCCATGAAAGCTAGTCCCCTCAGAACAGCATTTAATCAAATGTGCCAAGGCAGAAAACAGGCAGGCAATTAGTGGTCCGTACCCTTAAGTTCTGAAATCATTTGCCAAATATATTAACACACATTTGTGAGCATTTAAGATGGTGAAAGATGAAAGTACATGTTGGCCCTAAATTTCCTTTGTGTCCCTACCACTGAATATTACATTATCCTGTAAAGAGCCTTTTGAGATCATTTTAAGTGTGCCCATCCATGAAATTTTAATGTCATTGATTTGCTATTATAAACAGTGCCCTCTGGCAGGTCACTACTGTAAGGTTTGGTTTTTGGTTTTTTTCTATCCCAAGAACCAGAGTCTGCCCTCTGGAGGACAAAACTGTCCTACTTACAGCACAGCTCTGGCCCTGCCTGCCTTCTCGACAGGCCACTCAGCACTCTGAATGTCAGGTCAGCTCAGCCAACACCCTGGACAGGGCCACTGGGCCCCCACCAAGCTCCAGGATCCTGAACCACGCCAGTCACACAGGAGATGCCCAGCAAGTGTTCGCAATATGAGAACATCATTCTGAAATGCTATTAACTGGAACCAAGTCAAAATCACATCTACTGTCTTTGTTTTTCTATAGCACACCCACGGCTGTTAGTAACTGACACACCTGCTGGAGGCTGTGCCTGTGTTTTCTTTCTGTGGAAGCTCTGACTTATCTCACGGGGGGCCTATGAGGGTCTTCAGAAATAGATCAAAGTGAAACTGAGGTCGTAGTTAGATGAGAAATTGAAACATAAGGTGCAGAGAGTGAAGACCCTTTAGGGACCCTGGGGGGAAGACAGTCACCCGACAAGTCAAAGCGAGAAGCCTTGGAAGAAACCAAATCTAATACTTAGATCCAAATTTCTAACCTCCAGAAGAGTGAAAAATGAACATCTGTTATCAATGGGAAGAAATATAGGCTTTCAGGCAACTATCTTGCAGATAGCCAACCCCAGATGGATCCCTGGCAAAGAGCAACACCGGACCACAGAGGCTGAGACAACACGGGAGTGAGACTAGATGTGGCCCAACACCTCCTACCCCCATCCCACTTTTCAAAAACTTAAATTTCTGTGGTCTAAGCCCCCATTCTGAGGTCTTCGGTTATGGCAGCTTCACCATGTTAAAATAATAATGCAGCAATCAATAAGAAATCATTAAAAGGAAAAATTAGAACACAAAACAAATTCAGGGATAACACAGATCTACTAATAATAAGCAATCCAAATGATAGATACAGGAAACCATCACAATTATAAGAGCATCAAAAGAATAACCTAGGGGTTCCCCCACCGCCAGATCTTAGGCAGCAGATAACCCCTGCGGGTGGACCCAAAAGCAAAAAAGAAGAATCACTAAAAACTTGCTGAAGAAAATGAAGGAAAACATCAATAAATCAAAGACAAACTAGGTTCATGATTTTAAGACTTTATTACAGTCAATTCCACCTAAAATGATCCCGCCAGTTTCAATGCAATCCCTCCCAAATCCCCCAACTTTTTTTTTCAGAAGAAAATCCTTAAATTTATATGTATTCTTAATGGACAAATCAGCAGAAGCTTTTAAAAAGGACAAAGTTGGAGACTCCCATTTCCTGATTTCAAAGCTGACTGCAAAGCTAAAGCCATCCAAACAGTCCGGTATAAGGAACTGGTCTAGCGGCCCCTCAGCCTGCTCTTCCGGGTGAATGTGTGCCGAGGGAGCGATTCGTCTCTCATTATCCTCCAACACCCGTGCTGACCGGGATCCATTTGCGGATCCTCCATCTCCCGGGAGTTGCTGACTCTGCCCTGGAAACTCTGGTGATCTGCAGCATCTTTCCAGGCAGGGAACTTCCAGGGCTGGCCCTCGGGAAAGTCTATGCTCAGCCCCTGGGTCAAGATGAATCTATGAAGAAAATCTAAAACTGCCACATGACTGCGATTCCCTCACTGGATCTCCCTCACACTAGCATTAAATATTTTTTGAAAAACAAACAAGCCTTCAGTGTAAAAGGATGAAAACAAACAGCGGTAGTAAATGATCTCTGGGACAAAAACCAACAACTAAAAAGGAAGATTTGCAAAGGCTTCTGGGGCCGGTGGGCATCAAACAATACCGAGAGTTTCCTGGGCCAGTGTCGAGGGAATGGCCGTTGCCTCCAAGAAAGCCGTGCAGGCAGGAAGCTGACTAAGGTCTTTCTTCTCACCCCAGACACACACTGTTCGCGTCAGGAAGCAGCGGGCCAGGGAGATTTGGAGAACAGTTGCTTAAAATGTCAGGAAAAGAAAAACCAAGACTCACTGTGGACTGCGTCTGCGCCATGTATTCACACTCCATTTTACTCAGACGCACGTTCGTGTCCTCCAGCAGGTCCTGGATATTTTCCGTGTGCCGCTTTTGAAGATCAAACTTTTCCTTTTCCATTTCAGCTACTGCACTGTGGAGCTACCCAGGGAAAGGAGAAATGGACCTCTTAGGATGAGGGAAATACTCCTTTGCTATTCAAATAAAAAACGCCCTTTTCTCTCTCTACTCAAAATAAGACCCCAACAACAAAAATTACAAAGCCAGTAAACAAGTTTTAAAGGAAAAGCATTATCTAAGGACCATGATTAAGAAACAGCTATTTTAAAAACGAAGAAACAATTATTTCAGCTTTCCTGAAATGAAAATTTTAACTGCTGAGCAATCATTAAAGAAATCATCCACTAACACAAAAAAGTAAATGACTCCGATAATGCAATGCCTCAGTGAAAGAAAGCCAGTCTGGTCTGAAGTTTAAAGATAGATAGATAGATGATAGATAGATAGATAGATAGATAGATAGATAGATAGATAGATAGATAGATAGATAGATAGATAGATAGATAGATAGATAGATAGATAGATAGATAGATAGATAGATAGAATAGAGAGATAGAGAGAGATAGAGAGAGATAGAGAGATAGAGATAGAGAGATAGAGATAGAGAGATAGAGAGATATATAGATAGATAGACAGACAGACAGACAGACAGACAGACAGATAGATAGATAGATAGAGATAGAGAGATAGGGAGATAGATAGATAGATAGATAGATAGATAGATAGAGAGATAGAGAGATAGAGAGAGAGATTAAGAGATAGAGATAGATATAGATGTAGATATATAGATACATATATATGAATCAGACTACTACCAATTAGAAATTTCATTACATATATCTTATGTATAAAAGATTTTGTACAAGAATGTTTAAAAATGATTTTTCCTCACTTTAACCCCAGCAACAAACTATTTTTAGTAAAAAATACTGTATTTATAAGTCAAATAGAGAATATGGTATTTATAAATCATTTATAGGATCTATAAATCAGAATGTGCTGCCTGAGAACAGTCTTCTAAGTGTCCTATGCTCACAGGTCTTCATTCATAAAGATCGCGGGCACAGTGCTTAAATGAGGGTCTATAAATGCACTAAATCATTAATAAGTCAGGTAAAGAATTTTCAGGAAAGAAAGGATGCAATGACTTAAATTCAATGTTTAGAAGTTTGATTTCTAAAAATTATCATCCTACTATGACCCTAATTTTGCTTCAAATCTGTTGTAACAGAGAAAAATTCACAACATTATTTATACTCAAGAACCAGAGAAAAGTAAGTTTTCTCAATTAAAATATTTCTAGAAGCCACTGCCTTTCAAGCGAAAAATGAGACCAGGCTGGAGAGAGAACAGCGGCTAGGATAGTTGCCTTGCACACGCCAACCTCCGTTTACTCCCCAACACTGCCAAGGGTAAATCCTGAGTGCAGAGCCAGGAGTAACCCCTGAGCATTGCCAGGTCAGGTAGGGGAGAGGGATAGGATGAGGAGGAGGAAGATGAAGAGGAGGCAAAAGAGGAAGAAGAAATGATCCCATCCAAGATCAGTAGCCATTTCTGGACAGTCCACTCCCAAGTGACTTTGACTTTCTTTTTTTCCCTACTTCCTTGCACACTCCTATAAAGCATGTGCCTGAGGCATACCCTTGCTTCCTCTGAGCCCCTGTTGTACCGAGCTCACCTTCTTCTCCCACTCGTTATTCAGAGACTCCGCACTCTGTTCGCACATCTTTTCAGCTCCACAATCTGGTTTTCTTTAGTCTCTCTGATAACTTGACAGTCACGTATTAGGGTCTGAACTGTCAAAAGAGAAAAAAACAGTTAAACCAACCCTAGTGACCACATTAAGAGGTTGAAGATTAAGAGAAGAGGACCCACCAACAGAGCGATTTCACTTTTTCACCTCAAATCTGACGTCAATAACATTCTTCCTCTTTCTCTACTCTGACCTCACATCACTGGTCCTGTCTGCTGTCACTCTGTTTCGACAGTGTCCACAGTACCTTCTCTCTGCAGGGTCCTCCCTTGATTTAAGTGGGCCTTGGTACAGTGGAAACCCAGCAACACCTACCCCCCAACTTTAAATTCACACCAGCACAGAGTGGGGGCTCATGGCTTGGTGGCAGAACACATGCCTCACATGTCCAAAGCCCTGGGTTCAACGCTCAGTGCTATTGACATGTGAAAAAAAGCAAAAGCAAATACTCACAGTCAGACCTCAAGGACCATCCCAGCAACACACAGATCCCTGCATTCCCAGGCTAGTCTGGCTGGAGCCCAGCACCACCACACTGCTAAGCCCAGGCACCTCAGCCTCCCCCCCACCCCCCACCCCTTGTCAGCAAAGTGTCCTGGAGCCTCCCCCAGGAGAAGGAAGATACTCCTGCCCTCCATTCCCAGCCCCCCAGGGCACCCCTCACTTCCAGGGGCTCTTCCTTGGTGTTGGATTACTGGCTAACTATACTACTAGTCCTGGGTTTTGTATTGCTAATGAGGGATGTTTTTTTCCTTCCTACAAACCATTTGCATATGTTTATGCTAGATGTCTCTTGTATAAGCACAAAAAGATGGTCTGGCTGTGCAGTTGTGAGTTTTTTTTTACTAAATTATTTACTCCTGAGTTTCCGTCATATTTTCTAACTATAAGCCTCAGTACCACTTAGACTGAATCTAATTCCTCCATAGAGGATCCCTACAAGGGACTGAATGGAACCAGAGAAAGAGTTTACCCTGGTTTCAGTATGTGGGACAACTTTTAGAGTAAGCCCTGCTCTGACCCAAAGTTTAGAGCAAGGTCAGAACAGCTCTGTTTTGACCTAAGATAAGTCGTGAATGGCCTTGCAGCTGGAGCAGAGCACTTAAGACTATTGTTGTTGGAGATAGGACCCTAAGGGGTTGGAAATGATCAATTTGGCAAGGAGTCTGTAATTTGGATCATCTGACATGATCTCCCAGGAAAGATCGCCCTATGGGTTTAATTCCAGGTGTAGATTTATGCCTGTCTCTCTTACTGTGTTTATACAAAATAACCAGAAATATTATTGGCACTGGTAGAGAACGTGGACACTGATGAAAGGACTGGTGTTGAGACACTGAATGGAGGATGGACTGATAGTACAGCAGGCAGGGTGAGTGCCTTGCATGCAACAGACCCAGGTTAGATCCTTGGCATTCCAAATGGTGCCCCAAGCCCTGCCAGAAGTGATTCCTGAGTATAGCAGCCAGGAGTAAGACCTGGACACCACTAGGTGTGACCCAAAACAAACAAACAGCAAAAGCTGAAGACCCAGAAGAAATAAATGTATGCCAGATTGATAAAAATAAGTAACACTATTTTTGAAATTCAATCATGAATAATTTTGCAATTTATCACTTGATCACTTGATCACTTGAATCCCGTTATTCATCGATTTGCTCGAGCAGGTGCCAGTAACATTTCCATTGGATCCTATCACATGCCAATGTAGCCCAATGGCATCTGGTTGATTCAGGAATATGAAGAGCCTCAAACCATTCCTTCAGGGTCTTCACAAGGAAGTCTGACCATCTTGTAGGTGGGCGGCCACATGATCTTTTGACATCCCGTGGGATCCAGTCGGTAATGGCTCTAGTCCAGCGGTTGTCTCCAAATCACATTACATGTCCAGCCCATCTGATTTTCGATGCTTTGGCAAACGAGACTGCGTCCCTGATTCTGGAAGCGACGGAGGTCAGAACTCCGGATTCCTTCTCTCACTTGAGTGAGGCATGATATTCCAAGCATAGCTCTTTCAATTCTCCTCTGGGAGACCCAAGTAGCATTCTCATCCTGCTTTCGCAGGGCCCAGGTCTCTGAGGCATATGTTAATGCAGGGAGAACGGTGGAGTCGAAGAGATGTGCCCGGAGCCGGAGGTTCTTTGTCCTTTTAGCTTTGTCAAAAGAGGGGTTCAGCAGGGTGATACCATTTCACCAAAACTCTTCAGCGCCACCCTCGAGAACATCATGCGACAATTAGAATGGGAAGGAATGGGAGTGAAGATAGATGGTCGGCAACTATACCACCTCCGCTTCGCTGATGACATCGTTCTAATAACACCAAACATTAGCCAAGCGGCACAAATGCTGGTTGACTTTGACTGAGAATGTGGAAAGATAAGTCTACAGCTGAATCTGAAGAAAACTATGTTCATGAAAAATGAACTAGTTCCTGAGGCCCCATTCACTCTCAATGGAACAAACATCTCTGAATGCAGCAGTTATATGTACCTAGGTCGAGAAGTCAACATGATGAACGACCTAAAACCTGAGCTGCGCAGGAGGAAGAGAGCAGCATGGAATGCCTTCAAAGGCATCGAAGAAATTTGCAATTTATGGTTAATTTAATAATTTTTAAATATAAAGGGAGAAACAGTCACCAATTCTTCCGATTCTTTAATCAAACCAACATTTGCCACCATCCCTCACGCCCAAACACACACAGTTTACCACCCCCCCCAGTATAGGGAAATACCATTACAGATATGGCGAGCTTCCCATGTCATATTAGATATGCCAAATTCCAGTAACAATTATAGACCTCATTCCCATGACCTGATGGAATGGTTTGAGGCTCTTTATGTTCCTGGAGCAAGCAGATTCCCTTGGGCTCTACGAGCATGAGACAGGACATACGGAGATGTTACTGGTACCCGCTCGAGCAAATCGATGATGAACGGAAGACAAGTGATACAAGTGATAAGTAAATATACAAAATATATCTATTGATAAATGTATGAATCCAAATATAAACATTCCCTTAAACCTCAAAGTGTCAGAAATCAAACTTTGCTTCATACATACATCCACCAAAAAGGATGTTATTATAATATTTATGTAACAATACCTCACCTTTCATTTCAAGTTTTCTAATAGTTTCCTCCATTTCATTCTGTTTCTTTCTGTATAAAATTTTCATTTCTTCTATTTCATTATTCTTTCTTTCTAAAATCTGTAAATGAATTAGAAAGGTTTAAGTAAGCTATACCATTTTACCTTCAGAATACAATTTTTTTGTTTTATGATTTGGGGCCACACTCATGGTGCTCAAGATTTACTCCTCAGGAATTACTCCTGGGGGACTTGGGGGACCATATGGGAAGTCAGAGACTGAACCGGGTCAGCCACATGCAAGGCAAGTGTCCTACTCACTGTACTATCTCTCTAGCCCTCAAGAATACATACTTTTAAAATGAGCATTTTTGCAAGAATATTTTATCCTCTAAGTGGCTTCCAAAAGATATGTAAGAGCATATTTTATTACACTGGGAAAATATTAAATATGCTAGAATAACTGATTACTGAAGAAAATATTTAATTTTTATACACCCACGTAAAGGAGGCTATGAAAGTAAATTAGGTGACTCTGGGATATGCCAGCATGTCTGTCATGGCGAGGTGGAGAGAAACAATCAGGAACTTGGCATCTGAGACAGTTCAGGTCCAACCCTCTCCACATTGAGATCAAGCACCTTCCGGTGTGTGTGTGCCTCTGAAGCTTCCCACTTGTACGCTATCGCACAGGTTCTGCACAATAACGAGCTTTCCCATCTCTATGGGAAGATGAGATGCACCAGCTTTCTTTTATGTCTGGCACTGCCGCTATGGGTCAGGAGAGTAAGTTCGAGTGTCAAGCACCGGACCAGAGAGATAGCACAGGGCTACGTCTTACCTTGCAGGAAAGAGACTCTGGTTCAGCCCACGGCACCTGCAGGGGACAACTGAGCCCAGTCTGAAAAGCCCCTGAGCACTACTAGGTGCCGCCCAAAAAACAAAATAATAGTAACAGCAAAAATAAATGAAACTTAAAAATAAATCTTAAATGTTAGAAATTGTATATGAATGTTATATTATTAATAATTTTAACACTTAATGAAATTTAATCATGATTACAACTTCTAAATACACCTAACTCAAAAGCACTACAAAAATAGCCACAATGGAGAAAGTGTAGCAAGCAGGAAAATCATACAAACTATCCAGGAAAAGGAAACTAAACTGAGGCAGGAGGAAAAATGCCTCCTTTCCTTTCCTTTCTTTTCTTACGCTTTTGGGCCACACACAGCAGTGTTCAAGGTTTATTCCTGGCTCTGCTGTTCAGGCATCGCTCTTGGTGGGACTTGGAGATTGGGATGCGCGGACTGAGCCCTGGCTGGCCATAAGTAAGGCAAGCTCCCGCCTGCTGGACTACCATTCTGATCCCAGTCTCCACTCCCCTTATGGTTGGGGGGTTATTAGTTCTTTATAATCAAAGTTAAACAATTCTATTTACCAATTCTAACCAATCATTTCTTAGTGCTTTTATTATCCACATTTAAATTTACCTTTTTTTTTTTTAGCCCCATCTCAAAGAATCACCAGTAAATTAGAAACTAGATTGAGCCTGGCGTCCATTTTGAAGCAAGAAGGGGAAAGAATGCAAACAAATATTTAAGACACTTTAAATTCTATTCCTTCCTGACTCCTGTCACTTACCAAATCCCTGTAAGCAATACACTGATCAACAGAGCTTCAAAACCAGGTGTAAGATCAAGGGTTTTATTTCTATTTTATCTGGCATTTCCAAGGACTACACTGCTTCCTGTTTTCATAAAGGATTGGTTTTTTAACAGCTCTTTGCAAAAGACAAACCAAGCAGCCTATTTGAATTTCTGTTACCGCAATTTTAATATAGACCTTATACATAAATTGATTTCCGTTTCACACAGACAGTATGTTATACGGAAATCCTATTACTGGATCTCTAACAAGTAAATAACAGAGAAATGTTTCCATTGAACCAATCTGAAAGGAAAGCCAAACCCTAGCAACGCCCGGCGAGAGTGCCCTGGGGCCAACAAGCGCCCCGCGACACTGGGTCCGGAGAGCCTGGGTAAGCCCTCCCCCTCCTCCATTTTCTGAGCCTGGACCGCCGCCGAGCCCAGCTGATATGTCGGAGGACAGATGGGTTTGGGTGTTGGCCCATCGCCTCTGGGGGGTCCGGAAGCCAGATAAACTCCCCATCAATCTTCGCTGTCGGACGGGGAAACACCGAACAAATCAACTGAGCAAGACCAGTTCGAGCCCAGGTGGGCGGCTCCCAGAGTGGGAATCACTGGGTTCGCCAGATGGAGTAGGTTAAGCCACCTCCCCCTCCTCCATTTTGCGGCCTTGACCCCCGCTGCCGCCGCCGCCTGATGATGGGATCCGAGGAGGAGATGGGTTTGGTGTTGGCCCATCGCCTCTGGGGGGGTCCCGGCAGCCAGATGAAACTTCGCCCATCACACTAGCCACCATCTTCGCTGTCGGACGCTGAAACGACCCGAAATCAACTGAGCAAGACCAGTTCGGCCGACGCCGCGCGCGGTCCACTAAAATAGTTGAAACAGTAATGTCATTTAATGCACTGTATTCCACGAAGAGCAGGAAAGTTTGTCGGGAAGGAGATATAGAGACGGGGAAATGACATACAAATCTTCGGGTGGTTGGGCCGGGGGGGGAGGGAGGTGGGGACATTGGTGATGGTAGATGGGTTTGGGTGGGGGGATGGGTGTTGGAACACTGTGGATCCAAAACTCTACATGAGCATCTTTCAATTGTATGTCTAAAAATGGTGTAGTGATGTTTGGGGGAAAATAATAAAATTTAAAAAAAAAAAAATAAAAATAAAATAAAAAAAAAAAAATTAAGTTACAAAAAAAAAAAAAAAAGAAAGTCGCATGTGCCTTTAAATCTGATTGGAAAGGGGGAAGGCAGCAGAGTGGTCCATGTTTCTTCTTCTGCTGATGTTCACTCCCCGGTTTCCCTCCTGGCAGCTCTGAGGCTTTGGGAGAAGAGAAGGCAAACACACCTGACTAAACAGGAGCCTCAGCTCTGTGAGCGCCTCCCAGCACGCGGGCCCTCGCCTGCCTCCATCTCTAACCCTGGGGTTTCCCCAGCTCCCCAACAGAGCCTACAGACCGCGATCCTCTGTGGGTCAACCTTCATGTGTTGGAAATAAACACCAATGATTTATAAATATCATTTCAAGTCTCAAGTTCCATGTGTGATAATCATGAACAGATGGGGTTATTTTTATTCCGCCCTCTAAGAGTTAAAAACTAGTTTTATTGCACTATGCAAACTGGAACAGCGCATGGCTAAATCGCAATAAACTACCAGAGCAAAGAAGACTGGACTCTCGGTGCTCACACTGCTGTGCACATCTGTCCCGCACGGAGCCCGGGGGGTTCCCTTGTAAATTTTAATCACCAGAAAACTGAAAGAATTTTAAGCCAAAACAAACTTGTATTTAGAGCCGATCTATATCTTTCATTTCTATGAACTGTGGTAACAGAACACAGATAAAGAGCTACACAAAGGCCAGTCTTCAGACAAAAGATAAAGGAAAACTAAAAGGTAACACAAACACTAATAACTTACATGAACAGACATTTACCAAACGATTTAAATAACAAAGTTTTCCTAAGGTACTAATTTATTAGTACATTATAAATCCCATTTATAACATTCCATTTATAACAGAGATTCATGAGCACATAAATAAATGACTGTACGCGTGAACAGTCACAAGACCAAAAACCATGTGAAATATTATTGTCAGAGAAGAAATGATCCCAACCTACCTTCTGAACATCGGTGTCATGTTTCTGCTGCAACTTAAGCTTCTCTTCATGAAACTTAGCTTCCATCATCTTGGTTTTCATGTCCAACTTCAAGATAAATATATGAAAGGTATCATTAATCTACTTCTATCTCTGGCAAAAAATACAAATAAAAATAACTCCCTAGGGACAGACTGATAGTACAGAGTTAGGGTACTTGCCTTTCATGCAACCAATTTGGTTCGATCACTGGCACCCCAAATGGTCCCCCAGCCCAGCCAGGACTGACCCCTGAAAGCAGAGCCAGGAGTAGGCCTTGAACACCCCTGGAGTGTCATCCAAAAACAAACAAAACACTCCTTATAGAAAAGTATCACTTTCCATTTTACCTTTTATAGGTCTAATATCACTGTATCACTGTATCACTGTCTTCCCGTTCATCGTCGATTTGCTCGAGCAGGCACCAGTAACATCTCCATATGACCTGTCTCATGCAAGTAGAGCCCAAGAGCACCTGCTTGCTCCAGGAACATAAAGAGCCTCAAACCATTCCATCAGGTCATGGGAATGAGGTCTATAATTGTTACTGGTATTTGGCATATCAAATACGACACGGGTAGCTTGCCAGGCTCTGCCGTGCGGGTAGCATACTCTTGTAGTCATCTCAGAATCCAGCATTTATTGATGAACCACGCGTCGCTAGGCTGGTCTAGTATATACCTTCTAGATGCCAACAAATTGGTGACATTTTTCACTGACTTTCAAGCCAACTGAAAGTCTTAAAAATAAATTTCAGGACTATAGCAATAATAGGAAAAACTATGCTAACTTTCTTTTTTTAAAAAAATATTTTGTTATACCACCGTGAGACATACCATTACAAAGATGTTCATAAGATGTTCATATTTGTTTTTTTAATTAATATTTTATTATACCACCGTGAGATATACAATTACAACATTGTTCATGTTTGGGGGTTTCAGTCATATAGTGTACCAGCACCCATCCCTCCACCAGTGCCCATTTTCCACCACCAATATCCCCATCTCCCCCCCCTCCCATAGCCTGCCTCTATGGCAGGTTCTTTATCTCTTTTTCTTTCTCTCTTCCTCTCTCTTCCCTCTCTTAAACATTGTGGGTTGCAATACATACACTTAGAGGCCATCATGTGCATTTTTCTGCCTGTAACTTTCTATAATCACAGCAAATCTACCCCAAACCTGGTTCAATCTGACCCCAAACTGAACCTAAATTCCAACAGAACAAAGTGTCTGCAAAAAAAGGACTAAGGGCCAGCACACAAGTGGATAGAGACAAACGTGTATACACACACACACACACACACACACACACACACACACACAAAATAACACCCCACTCTGATGAAACCACTGCAGTTGGAAAGATTTCTAAAACATGGGCTTTATCCTGGGGACCAAGGAATGGGCTTGTTGAGACCCACCCTGCAGCAGTCTTTTTCAAGCCCCGCCCAGGTATGCTGATCCAGAGACTCACATACACGGGGCAGAGCTGCTACCAGCTCTCCCAGTGCCCAGCTGATCACGAGGTGCCTGGGAGGGATGGCGGGTTCTTGCCCTAGCCCGCAACCCCAGCAGATTCTCACAAGAAGCCAGAGGAACCCCCACACCATGAGGGCCACCATTTTCCACATCCAGACTCCCCTCTTGTCAGAACTCCACCCAGCAGAAGAGCTGATCACAGACCGGCTCACACAGCCACTTGCTGCCATGTGGTTCATCAATAAATGTTCAAAATTAGAGGTGACTATAAGAGTATTCACCCACACGGCAGAGCCTGGCAAGCTACTCGTGTCGTATTTGATATGCCAAATACCAGTAACAATTATAGACCTCATTCCCATGACCTGATGGAATGGTTTGAGGCTCTTTTTGTTCCTGGAGCAAGCAGATTCCCTTGGGCTACACTAACATGTGACAGGACGTATGGAGATGTTACTGGTGCCTGCTCAAGCAAATCGATGATCAACGGAAGACAAGTGATACAAGTGATACCAAGGAATGGGGGTGTCATGCAAACACAAATTGCAAACCCACAATTCTGTACTTAGAAGAACGGGAAATAAGAAACTTCACAGTTAAGACGAGAACTGAGTATTGAAAGCAGGTAAAGGTATATACATGATAAGCCCTCAGCAATCAAATGGAAATCCTAGAATTGAATACATTATAAAAACTAAAAGGAAAAAGATCCTAAGTTTAAAGGATTTGGAGATACATAATAAAGGATGTACAAACCTGATGCCAGAGCCACAGGAATGATCTAAGATATAAAAGAGATATGAAAGAAAAGACTCAGAATTAAAAAATAAACAAAACTGGAAGGAGACGGTGGCACAAATCGGAGCCTAAGAGGCAGCTTCAGAGACTTCAAGGAAAAGAGGTAGAAAGCTGGGGAAATAGGCTAAATGACGCTAACCATTTCTCGAGTGTAAAATCAAAGCAAGAGCAGAGACCCAAGACAGGCAGGGCAGACACAAAGACAACATCCATGCTCGTGACAGTCAGTGCTGGAGACCAAAGATGAGAACAATCTTGAAAGTGGCCTGAAGAAAAGAAAGAGCCTGCTGGGGACAGTAGATCCACTGTTTGCTCCTCTCCAGAAACAACGGGGCCCAGCAGAGAAACGAGAGCCGGAAAGTGCTGCAAGGAAAAGATCCAGATGAAAGGCAGGCAACCAGGGCCAGGCAGCTGAACACTGCTACGAGAACAAGAGAAAGTGGCTGAGGACGACCGGAAGTAGCACCCTGGGAACTGTGATGTAAAAGGATGTCCCAGAAAGACCATGTCGTCGGAAAAAGACCATCACAATCTCATCATTTCAAGAGTCAACTATGTAAAACAAAACCACAGCACTGAACTGTGGGTGTGAGTGTGGATACAGTCAATCAGCTGCGGCGTAAAGGAGGCACCAGGGTCAGACTGAATTTGTTTCGGAGTTACGGGGTGTGTGAGTGGCCGAGTGTGGACCCGGGGTGCTGCGTACACGGACACCGGAGACAGAGCGGAGGACGTGCATCTGCAGCCTGAACACCAAAGCCTCAGAGTCAGGCCCACGCCTCCAAGCTGACTATCGCTCCAGCAAACCTGGGTTCCCTGGGAATTGTTGGGGAAACCCCTCTAAAAATTAAATAAGTCACAGCACTCAGTAAATGGCTACCACAAAAATAAATACAAATGGAAAATAGCACATGAAAATATGTTCCATACTGGAAAAATACAAATCAAAACAACCATGAGCTCAAGTCACAAGACATGAGGGAAACCTTAATGGTGTAAAGGCCAAACATCTGCGAGTGTGGACGGGCAAGACCCCCAGAGTCCCCCAAACCCTACCTGGAGTCAGGAAAGGAACCCAGAGCCCTGAGCACCATCGGCTATGGTCCCAAAACCCAAATAATAAGGATAACAACAATAATAATTGCATAACAAAAAAATAAAAAGCCTTTAGATTAGTGATTATCCTAAATAAAAACTTACTCATTAGTATCTTTTTACTCATATACTAATGCATTTGCTTAGAAAATTAAGCAAACTCTTGCCAACTTTATTATTATTATTATGCAACTTTATTCTAGAATGTTAAATGACCATCTTGTTTTCATTTGAGATAAATTATCACAGATGTTTTAGGCTTAAATAATATATGAAATATATGAAACTTAGGCTTAAATGATATATGAAACAAATATATCATTTGTTCTCGTTTCTGGAGAGGAGCAAACAGATATCAATTATTTTCCAGTCTGAAAATAGTGCATAATAAAAATAAAGTAATTTTCACCTGCCTGAGGATACACAACTTCCATTATGATGAGCCTAATGTACAACATACTTTTTGAGAATTTATTATTTCTGAAGATAAAAGGTGAAAGCCTATTAAGACTGACAAAACAGATATTAGCTATATCACCATGGACAAAAAATTCATTTAAAGTTTTGATCATTTTGAAGCTTAGAGAACATGGTTACAATAGCACTAACGCTCATGCTTTTAATGTTCAAAGTTGCTGTATCCTCATCACCACCAAAGTGCCCAAGATCTGCCCACGTGTTAGTCACTCCTGCCCTGCTCCCCCAATGCCTGGCAGTCTCAGCTCTGTAATCCCTGGCCATGGTTGCCCTCACTGGACCCTCTCTACTCCTGCTTCATGCCTTAGACTGGGTTCAGGCACCACACCCAACTCTGCGCTCAGGAATCCCTCCTGATGGTGGCTCAGTGGGCCATAGGGGCGCCAAGAAACAAATCCTAGTCTGTGCAAGGCCAGTGCCTTAACCCCTGTGTTATCTATAGAGATTTTATACACGTGTATACACACACACACACACACACATACACTCAAACATAAATGCACACCACAACTCACAACTTTTTTTTTTTGCGAGATCAACTGTTTATTGTTTCCTAAAATACTAGCCACTTAAAGATGTTCTTATACTGAAGAGCGAATTTTGGTCAATCTGTAGCAAGAGAATGCAAGTTCCTGCTGGGAAGGGACTGGGGTGAGAGGGACACGTCTGCATTCCGCACCAGGGACGGCGTGGAATGTACTACTAACTACATCCCTGCCAACACTGGCTGTTTCCTGTACTTTTGCTATAGGCCATTCTTGCTGGGTTAGGATATCTCACTTTCATGTTCCTGATAACAGTGGCAGGTAAAATTTTTCATGTCCATTATGGCTACCATAATCCTCTTCATGGAAGTACCTGTTCTTCTCCTCTCCCTATAGTTGATTAGGTAACCGCTTTACACACACACACACACACACACACACACACACACACATACTTTATTTAAAGTTAATGGAACCACAGTGTGATGCAATTAGAAGGCTGTTCATTATCAGATTTCAGTCACACACTGTCCAATACCCATCCGCCCACCAGGGCATATTTCCCACCACCAATGTGCCCTTTACCCTCCTGCCCTCTCTGATTCCCCCACCCCAGCCTGTCTCTGGCAGAGACTTTCCCTCTTTCTCCCTCTCTCCCGTTGGGCATTATGGTTTGCAATACAGATACTGAGAGTTATCATGTTGTTTCTTAATGTGCTTTCAGCATGTAATTTTTATACAGAACACAGAACGAGAGCTCTCCCGGACCAGCAGCCGCGCCCTGGCCCACCACCCGCAGGCCCCGAAGCCAACACCCCCGGAGGCTCCTGTCATCGACTTCTCGAACCCCCCCACCAGCCTATCGCCGCGCGAGGCCGTGGTTCACAATAAATGTGACTTAAGTACAAGTAGCTACCTGCAGAGCCTAGCTACCCGTTGTATGATGATGCCAAATACCAGTAACAATTATAGACCCTCGAATGGATTGAGGCTCTTTATGTTCCTGGAGCAAGCAGATGCCTTGGCTCTACTACAGAACAGGACTATGGAGATGTTACTGGGGCCGCGAGCAAATCGATGATGACGGGAAACAGTGAAAAAAAAAAACAGTGAAAAACAGTGATCATTCACCACTACCTTTGTTAAGTCCCTTCCCTAGTCCAACTGTCTTTTGCCCAAGCAGCTGAAGCAGGGCTCCCACCAGACCGACCTCCTGGCTGGATACTGGTCACATACTATGTTTCTACACCTCAGGAGTGAGTGATCATTCTGTCTGTCCCTCTCCTTCTGACCCTTCACTCAGCATAATACTCTCCATGCCCATCCAGTTACAAGCAAATTTCATGACTTCATTTTCCTGACAGTTGCATAGTATTCCATCGTGTATATGTACCATCGTTAAGGATTTTAAATAAAGAAGAGGAGGAGGGACTGTGGCTCCCCCAGGGGGGTTCCCAAGGCCCCAGGTTAAGGGACCCCTGTGGATTCCATTGCCCTAACAGTACCTGGGGCTCAACACTGTGTCCCCCTGAGCCGTGGATGGAAGAAACAAGGTCAGAGGTTCCTGAAGGTTACTTTTTAACATTACTTTTGCTTTATCTCACTGGTAGCTGCAGGAACTTCTCTCCAGGGACCTCTGGCTCTTTCCTGGTGGGCTTCCTACGGGCTCCTCTCTCTCCAGGAGGTGGGAGTCTGTGCAGGCTCCTCTCATCAGGGCCTCTCTCCTCCGGACTTCTCTGTTCAGGGCTTATCTCTGCAGGACCTCTCTCTCAGGGCCTCTTTTCTTAGGTCCTTTCCGGTCAGGGCTTTCGGACTCCTCAGCTATGACCCTATCTTTGTTTCGCTCTGATACATAGCTTCCTTCATCCTGTTGCTCTATTCCACTGATTCTCTAAGTCCCTAACTGATACTATTTATCTGAGCTCCGCCATTTGGTCCTGTTGCCCCATTGCCCTGTGGCCTCGGTGCTAGCCCTGGGGCTCAGGCACCAGCCTTGTGGCTCTGGTGCTGCTCCTTGGACCTGGACGCCAGGAGCAGCTTCCTCCTCCTGGTGTTGCCTATCCAGCCCAGGCACCAGGGGCTGCTGCTCTCTCTGTCCAAAAGCCCCCAGATGCTCTCCTGGGGCCCCCTATTTATAGTCTCAGGCCAGGTTCAGAATCCTGGCCTCAACGGACAGTTTCCCAAATGGCATTCCCCTACCAGTTTCTTTAGCTAGTCATTTGTTCATGGGCAGTCAGGCTGTTTCCAGATTCTGGATACTTTGAATAGTGCTGCGATAAACATAGAAGTGCAGGTAGCATCTCTGCTGTGTGTTTTCAAAGCCCCGGAGTATATTCCCAGAAGTAATACTGCTGGGTGGTGTGGAAGCTCATTTCTAGCACTGTGAGGAATGCTCACATTGTTCTCCAAACCAGTCGGCATCCCACCAACAGTGGGTGAGTCCCTTTCTATCTACAGCCACACCAGCACTGGCTGTCCTTGTTCTTTTGGATGTGTGCCAGTCACTGTGGTGTGAGATATCTCATTCTTGTTTTTATTTGCATCTCCCTGATGATTAGCTACGTAGAGCTTTTTCATGTGTCTTTTGGTCATTTGTATTTCTTCTTCGAGGAAGTTTCTGTTCATTTCTTTTACCCAATTTTTGATGGGGTTGGATTTTTTTCCTTGTAAAGTTTTACCAGTGTCTTAAATATCTTAGTTATTAAGCCTTTATCATATGGGTACTGGTAAATAATTTTTCCCAATCTGTGGGCTGTCTTTGTACCTTGGTTACTGTTTCTTTTGAAGTGCAGAAGCTTCTTAGTTTAATGCAGTCCCATTTGTTTATCTCTGATTCAACTTGCTTGGTCAGTGATGTTTCATCTTTAACGATCCCTTTAGTTTCAATGTCTTGAAAAGTTCTGCCCATGTATTTCTCCATGGACCTTATGGATTCACTTCTAATATTGTAGAGTTTAATCCATTTTGATCTGACTTTTTGCCTAGCCTATAAACACTTTATTTGAATACTGTGCTTTACAAAGTTGTTCATGATGATTTGTTACTGGCATTCAGTATTCCAACACCAATCCCACCACCACTGTCCCTACAACAGTCTCCATTTTCCTCACCACCTCTCTAGTCTGCTCCCATGACAGGCCCATAATAATTTATTTTATATACTTGTTACCCAAAAGTGGCCAACAATGATTGAAAAAATTTTCCTTAGTAGAAAGTTACTGAAAACTGCATCTTGCCATATGGATATTAAGACCTTGTCTGAGGGATTACCAAAATCCTGTCACAAGGTAAGCCTCTGTGTTAATGTCTCTGTTACTCAGAATTGCTTGACTTCTGCATTACATCTCACCCAATCGGGTGTGCTACCACCAGACTGCCAGTGTTGCAGTTGGCAGATGTAACCTCCACACTCTAGAAATCCGATTTTAACTGATCATTCCTGCTGGAGTTAAATTTTTACCGCTGAGTTTACATGGTGACAGAGATGCTTCATGAGCATGACTGCCGGGCCTTCTGGAAGTACAGTGAAGTGGGGAAGTAGTCCATCCCAATTCTGAGAAGGCACGGAACTTTCAGATACAGGAACCCGCGTATCTGAGGTCTTGGTCAGGTTAAGTTCTCTGGGAGGCTCAGTAATCCTGAAGTGATGGAGTCCAGCTCGAGGCCTGGTAGTTGCTTTGGGGGTGTGGAAGCAAATGGCAGCCAGGGAGAGTGCCCCCAAGTGCCTCAGACAAGTGTGGGTGTCCAAGAAGTTGTTGTGCCTAGTTAACCTCTTTTGAGATTTATTTAGGAATCTTTATTTATGTAAAGGTGTGCTTAAATAAATGGCAGTGGAGGTGGTTCACAGGTAACTGGTTTCTGTTGTTGTTGTTGAGCTTTGCGAATGCTTCCTATATATTGGATGTAAGTCCTTTACTTGATGTATAGTGTGAAAATATCTTCTCCCATTCCATAGAATATCTTTTTGTTTTAATTTGAATTTCTTTTGCCATATGACACTTTTCGGTTGGATCCAGTTTCATTTTTAATTTTTGTTTTGGTTGTCTTTGCTGATGGAAGTCGACTCATTCAAGACACCTCTGATGTCTATAACCTGAAGAGTTCTACTTATGTTTCTGCCATGTATTTTGTGGATTCTGGTCTAATCTCAAGGTTTAAAGCAACTTTTGTGTGAAATATGGTCCTAGTTTCATATTTTGCCTCTAACTATCCATTTTTCCCAACACCACTTTGTTGACCAAGCTTTCCTTGTTCCATTTATATATTCAGCCTTTATCACAGATTAACTTCCCTTTATTTAAGAATTATCTATTGGTTGATAGTCTTGGTGATCTTAATTCTATTCCATTACTCTAAGAGTCAAACCTTATTCCAGAACCACACTTTTTATTACTATAACTCTTGCTGTTGTTTAAGGCCACATCTATTAATGCTTGGGGGTGACTCCTGGCTCTGCATTTATGACTTACTCCTGGTGGTGTTTGGGGGACCTTATGGTATGCTGGGATCAAAGCCAGGTCAGGAGTGTACAAGCCAAGTACCCTACCCACTCTCCAGACCCAACATTACTGTAATTTATACCACAATTTAAAGTCAAGGAATGTGATGCTTCCAAACTCCCCCAGAATTGCTTTGGCAATTTGAAAAAAATTTTATGATTCCATACAGATTTTAGTAATGTTTGTTCTAAGTATTTGGTATTTTTCATTGTTGATGATTTGGTGGGGATTTAACTAAATCTGTCTAGTTATTTGGGTAGGATGTTCATTTTGGTCATGTTAATTCTTCCAATCTGTTGGAAGAATGAACCACACAGAACATTTTTCCATTTCCCATAGAATATTTTTATTTCTTGACATCCTTTTATCTTTCAAAAGTCACAGTTTTGGGTATATAAGATTTTTACCTCTTTTGTTGACTACTAGGTACTTGATGTTTTCGAACACTATTTTAAAGGAGTTGTCTTTCTATTTCCTTATCTTCCAGTACATACAGAAATGTAATATATTTTGTGCATTTACTTTGCAGCCTGCTACTCTGCTGGTACTGTTCTATTAAAAATTTTTGGTGGACTTCAGGATTTCTATGTATAATATCATAGCATCTGAAAATAATGGTAGCTCAACTACTTTTCCAATTTGAATGCCTCAAATTTCTTTTTCTGATTCATTTTCCTTGCCTGATTGCGGTAGCAAAAAAAAAAAACTACATCAAGTAACAGTGGAGAAAGTGAACAACTTAGCCTTGTGCCTAATTGACCTGCAGAGGAAAGTTTTCATTTTTGCCATTGTTAACTGTCCATTAGTTGTAAATAGCCATTACTATCTTGAGCTTCATTTTTCTATGTCTATTTTGTTGAGGAATTTTATCATTGATAATAAGATCTTTAGCTTTCATTTTGTTGATACTTCATATTCCATTAACTGGTTTGCATAAATTGAACCATACTTCCACCCTTAGGATGAATTTTACTTGAAAATGTGTGCTTTCCTCCAAAAAAAAACAGTGACCAAGATACAAAGACAGCCCACAGAAAGAGAAAGAATTATCATCCAATGCCCATCTGATAAGGGGTGAATATCAAAGCTATACAAGACACTGTTAGAACTTTACAAGAAAAATGGGGAGAAGAAATGAATAGAAATTTCGACAAAGAAATTCAAATGGCCAAAAGGCATATGTAAAAAGTGTTTTTTCACCATTAATCATCAGGGAGATGCAAATGAAAACAATGAGATATCATCTCACACCACAGACTGGCACACATCCAAAAGAACAAGAACAATCAGTGCTGGCGTAGATGTGGGGAGAAAGTGACTCTCATCCATTGTTGATGGGAATGTCAACTGGTCCAGCCTTTTTGGAAAATACGGACATTGCTCCAAAAACGAGATATTGAGCTCCCATTTGACCCAGTAATACCATTCCTGGGAATATATCCTAGAGACCCAAGCACACACAACAGAAACACCATCTGTACTTATATATTCATCACAGCACTATTTATAATAGCCAGAACGTGGAAAGAAACTGAGTTCCTGAGAACAGAAGACTAGATAAAAAGAAACCACGGCACATCTGCACAGTGGAATATGCAGCTGTCAGGAAAGTAATTTCATTACTCAGTAGTAAAATTTGCCTACAAATGGATGGCCATGGATATTATCATGCTTAGTGAAATTAGAAGAAAAAGGACAGTTATAGGGGCCGGAGAGACAGCACAGTGGGTAGGGTGTTTGCCTTGCATGCGGCCAACCCTTGTTCGATCCCTGGCATCCCATATGGTCCCCAAAGCCCTGCCAGGAAAAATTCCTGAGTACAGAGCCAGAGCCTGGAGTAACCCCTGAGCACTGCCAAGTGTGACCCAAAAGCAAAATAAAATAAAATAAAATAAAATAAAATAAAGGACAGATATAACATGACTGCATTTATTTGTAGGATATAAATACACACCACTGTTCTACTGATTGGTGGAAATGGCAACACCAGACTAGTACTAGGCACTGAATGTAAGCAAAGGGATATACATGATAACCTCTAAATGTATGTAGGGCAAGCCACAATGTGTAAGAGAAGGGAGGGAGGGAGAGAGGGAGAGAGAGAGAGAGAGAGAGAGAGAGAGAGAGAGAGAAAAAAAGTACCTGCTATAGAGGGAGGAGGGGGGAGGGGAAGGAACAGTGGGCATTGTGGTGGGAAATGTGCACTGTGGAGGGGTGAGCGCTGCAAACTGATTACTGCAAATTGTTTATGATTGCTTACCAATCGCAAACAGCTTTGTAAATGTCTATCTCATGGTGTTATATTCATTTTTTTAAAAAAGAAAATGTGTGCTTTAATATTAGGGTAATGTTAGCTTCACCAAAGCTATTAAATAATTCCCATGTCGCCTATATCTTGTAAGAGTTTGAAGAAAACAAAAAGTCTTTTCTGAAAGCCTGGTAGAATTCACTAACAGACCCTGAGCTTTGAATTCAGGAATACTTTAATTACTGTTTTAATTTCCTAACTCACGATTGATCTGTTCAGCATTTCTATTTCCTTCTAATTCTAGCTCAGGAGGTTGTAAAAATGCACCTGTTTCCTCCAGGTCTCTAACTTAGTAGTGCAAAGTTGCTCATTCTTATAGTCTTCTGAATTTCTGAGGTATATATTGTAACTTATCCCCTTTCACCTCTGACCCTGTTTGGATTTTCTCGTTTTTTCCCCTCCAAGTCTAGATAAGGATTTATCAATCTTGCTAATTCTTTCCCAAAAAGTTCTTGTATTTATCCACTGAATCGATTTCTGAATTTCTGTAGCAAAGACTTCTGTAGCTTTAAATTTTATTATTTTCCTTCTACTTACTTTAGAACTGTTCTTTTCCTAGATTCTCAAGATGTAAGTTTAGATTATTTGAGCTTTTTCCTGTTTTCTGATGCAAGCCTGCACTCATATAAATGCCCCTCTACCATCATTGTGTCCATAGGTTCTGACAGTTTGTGTCTTCATTCTCATTCATTTCAAGCATCCTTTAATGTCTTCTTTGATCTCTTCTTTGATCCAATGATTATTTAAAAGTATGTTGTTCAGATTCCTACTGTTGAGATTTCTTTGGCTTTCTATCTTCAGAGCAGTGGGCCTGAAAAAGCACTTCATATTATTTCCATTTTTGTGAAATTATGAATTCTCAAATTGTTCCCAAGCATGTAGCCTATCTTGGAGAATGTTCCATGTACACTGCAGAAAATCTATATTCAATGTATATTCAACTATCTAGATTCAACTATTGAATCTATATTGAATCTATATTCATCTATATGGGGTGAAGGATCCTGTACATATCTAATAATCCCTGTTCTTCCAATTCCTCATTTAAGACTTTTATTTCCTTGATGATGCTCTATCTGGTTACTCCGTCCAATGATAAGAATGTGATGTTAAAACTGTTCATTATCACTAGGTTGCTGTCAATATATCCACCAAGGTCTACAAGCAAAGCAGTTGCTGCATAAACTTTATTACCCCATTACATGAACACTAATTTTCATAGTAGCCTTACTTTAGCCTTTTCAGCTAAAACAGAAAACAAACCGAATGTTGATTAATAGAGCAACAAATAAGCAAACTCTGACATATTTATATAAAACTCCATGTGCATCAGCAGTTGATTAGGTTTTTAACCAATTGTTGATGTACATCTCTAATGCATTATGTTAAGCAAAAGAAGCCAGGTACAAAGAGAATTAACAATGTGCTGTTTCATTCATATTCAATTTATCCCCTCTCTACACAATTTTGTGAAGTAATTATTTTTCCCTTAATCTCCTCCTTCTCTCTTTTTCTAAGTTTGGTCAATAGTTATGGCCAATCATGAATACAAAACATTAAAAATCAACATACGGAGAAGGTCTAGGCATATACTCAGTAGATTTTTTTTTTCATATGTTAGGCCCAGTGTCCTATTCCCAGCAATAACAATGAAAACATCACACACTTATCCCATATAAGAAACTTAACACACACCTTCTATGGAAGAAAAAAGGTAAGTATAAAATCGATATGTCCTTTGTCAATAGAGTGTAGATCATTTTTACTTTGTTTTAGGCAGCACGACTTAACATAAAACATTCCAGGACCACACCTCCACCAGAGTGCCCACTTCCCTCCCTCCGTCACTGACCAGCCAGTGATCCCAAAGAGCAGCACCAGGAGTCAGTCCTAAGTACGGCCAGGTGTGGCTCTCAAACCAAAAAAAAAAGAAAGATTTTTTCTGTGCAAACATTTCAGCTTTTTGCCACAAAATTTCATTCTTTTGTTCCTTCTTATGTTAACAAAACTTTTCAGTAAATATTCTGTGTTTTCTTCCACTTCTTCCTTTCCCTCCAAACTGTCTTCCGTCCCTTATTAAATGGTGGTTCCCCAGGATGCTAACGTGACACCATCTTCATCTGTCATCCATCAGAACTCTGATCACCGCGTTGCTCAGTCCTTAGCAGTTCCTGTGGCAAGGCTTGAGAAGAGGCTATTCAGAGTTTACCACCTGCTGTTTTGTTACTCCCCGACATCAGCCAGCTAAAGACACTCTCCTCCTCTTCCATCTTCTCATCCCAGTCTCGACCACCATTCAGTCCCTACCTCAAATGCCACTTCCCCCAGGAAGTCTTCCTCAAGCTTCCCAAATAAAAGCAAATCTTCTTCACAAAGACCCGGCCTCACTTCATAATCAACACTGCCTCCAGTCTGTTTGCGCAATTCTTTCTTCCCATCTTCCCTGGAACCAAGAGGTACATCCTAGGGGAATTTCTCCGAGTGTGCGCTCAACACAGCACCTTAATTTCACAGTCCCGGGAACATTCTTTCTGACATTTACCTGTACACCTCTGTCTGTGTGCATTTATCCAAGCTCATTTTAAAGTGTGGGCAGATGAACAGCTGAGCGGAGCTGATGAACCTTCCTGCGTGCAGCGTGAGTACAGCAGCTCTGTCCACCGACAGCAGAACATCGCACAGGAAGCCCCAGCTGGTGCCTTTCTAAAGCGAACCACACTCTGAAAGGAAGTTCACGAGGACTGAAATCCGCCATGACGGTCATTTATCCCTACTTTAAAAATATGTGTGGTGACCATCGGTTGGGATAAAAGGAAAAGGGAAGCCTCATCTGACCAAGTTCCAAGGCATCTAGCCTAGAAAATCTATACCGCCAAGGTTCTGACCCACTTCCAGAAAAGCAGCAGCCTGCCAGGGCCCAAAGTGCCACCAGGTCAGGAGAAAGGTGCAGGCTTGGAATGCAGGGCGTCGCCTGCAAAACAACGCAGCAGGGGAGGCCTTTGCTTGCCGTAGAGCTTTCCCGCCAGCTATTTTAAAAGAATTTCTAAAATTTCTGTTTAGAAAGAGCTTAAGAAATTTTAGTTACAAAGTCTGTTGGGCCTCCTTTTCTCTGAAGTTTTCACTTCAAAGAATAGCTCTGAAGTTGTGGACATTCCAACCAAATGAATAAAGCTGATGAAGGTCTCCACACACTCAGAGAAACGTATTTCTTTGGCTTTAAACATATCCTGCTTACAGCAGACTCAGTCACATTGTCAGACAGTTGCCAATGTTATTTTTCACAACAAATATTCATACTCTGAATCAAATGTTGGATATTTCTTTCCTCGGGAGTGCTTGCCAATCTATTGACTCGGTATGTAACACTCACTGGTAGATTTCTCATTCAAAATTTACTCTTCATTATTTGCATGTACAAATCTTGTTTAACATTTCGTACTAAAATAAGCAGAATACGCAAATAAAAGGGCATCGTACACGTGAACAAGGTAAAGTGTAATAAAATTACTTAGGCATCAGTTACACATTTTGAAAGACTCTAAGGCAGCTCCTTTGAATGGCATTTCAAAGGTTTAATGCTGATAAACTCCCTCAATCATGTCTTAATAAACAAAACCCCAAAAGCCCAGGCTTGACTTTGATGTAAAAACCATCTCTGTCTATAGTTTTTAATCATTCTTTCTCTAGCCACCAACCACTCCCTGGCAAGAAAGGAAATGCACGAACAGGCGTTCCACTGCCGCAGTCACTTTAGTTCCTGGGTTCTTCACCACCAAAGGAGCCACAGGAAATCACTGTCATATCTGCATTCCTCACCTGAGAGCTTTGGGGTGGATTCTCAAAAGGCAAGTGGAGGGACTCACGCTGGACACGGCTGAATAGACTTCCTTCTCTTACCAAAGGTGAATTATCTTTCCACCACATTGGAACTCTCACTTAAATTTTGCTGAAAACTTCTGCCCCTTTTCAGTATGTTCTGGGGACAGATGAGTCTGCTATTCTATGAAGTAAAATGAAATTTCATCATTTTGATCCACATTTTTGGAAACCAGTGAGAGAGAACTCGTGTATTTGTGCATGTAAACACAGAGTCCATTCCTAAGTTTTCCCCAAATCTATCATTTCTTTCTTAATGTTTGTTTGCTAAATATCTTACCATACTCCCTTTGCTTCACAAGTTCAATATTTTCTTCTTTCGTTCTTCAGTCTATAAAGGATTGAAGATAAGGAAGATCTTCTGATTCCTGGGATTTTTGGTGTTTGTGGATTATTTTTCTGTTTGGGCAGGGAGTTAGGAAGAAGCTTTTGGTTTAGTTTTTAGATCAGGATTTCTAAGTTAAGACTTGAGGCATTGGGCCCACCTTCCCCAGCCGCTCACCCACGTCCACTCACCCACCAGCCTGACCTTCAAATTCATGAACGAAATCTCCGAAGAGATGAAAGCAAAGATACAAAAATGCACAAAGGCAAACAAGTCTCCTGGCTAAAAACTCTGGGGTGCACTTTCGGTGCCTAAGGCAGGCCTGGCTGACAACTGGGCGCCCTTTCAGTGCCCAGGGTAGGTCAAATCCGGGTACTACAGCCCCAGCGGCTGCACTACGCCACACTGCTGCGCCACGCCAACAGCCCAACTGCACATCTTCACTAAGCGTCTCTGCAGAGACTCTAAGGCACAAAAAATTTCAGGTACCTCATTGTTCGGCTGAGAATTCTGGGGTCTTCTTGGAGTGGGGACAGCTGTTTTCCCCACTTCCCCCATACTTCCACAAGTCCCAAAGCCATGCCCACCTCCCAAGCTGCCACCAAATCAACAGATCAGTCCAGTTCTACAGGTCCTGAGGTTTCTGGAGAGAGGCCTCCAGATTCCATGGTACTAAAATTCCAGTAGGCACACACCACATTAGATGGGAAAGTAACACAGAAACCAACTCAATTCAAGAAAAACAACAACACAAAAGGCTCAACTAGCAACAAACAGATTAATAAATCCTCAGACAAGGACTTAATAGCCCCTTGGAGAGGCAGAACAATTTTTTAAAAATTTTCTTTTACTGAAGTATATTTTGATAACCCTTTTTAGCCATATATTTGTACCAAGCAATACAAAACAAATTAATATGTGCATACTAAGGCTTGGGGGTTGGGGAAAATGGAGATAATGGTGGAGGAAAGGTCACTCAAAGGTAGGACTGGTGTTGGAACACCAAAAAACCCGTAATAACTGTATTATGAACAAATTTGAAAACCACAAGTAAGTATTAAAAATAATAAAAGACTTTAGGGACTTTAAAATTCTAAAATCAAATTTACAAAAAACTATGTTTTTTTTTGCATTTGTTTTAGGACTCAATTCTATCTTCCTCCAGATGATCAAAAAGGTTGTACCAGTATCTTTTAGTAAGAGTCATTTTTTCTCAAATCACTGCTAAAAAAAAAATTGCAAGAGAAACTTTCATCCTACAAGAATTTAATATTTTTCTTGTATTGTCCTTTGTGGTTTTGTTATCAGGAAGTTGCCTCATTAAACAAGCTGTGAAATCTTCTCTGTGTCTTATTACTTCAAAGAATCAGAATAAAGTTGAAATTAACTTCTTACCTTACCACTACAAATGCGTAGTGGTAAAAAAGGAGTATTTTTATACTCTTCAAATCACTGAGGATATTCTGTAGAAAATCAGCACTGAGGACTAAGTTTTTTCAACTTAGTTGCATTGTGCAATTTGAAATCTTTCATACTGTGTCATAGTAAGAGTTGGCCTACCTTGAAATAGATTGTTTTTTATCTATGTGCAATCTTATAACATCATACATTACTCATTTGGAAAATACCAACTCAGTGAGCTCTACAGATTAATAAATAATAAAACTGTCATCATCTAGTATCAAAGCTTAACATCAGCTAGTATCACCACCCATCACAGCATCAAGTCTGAGTACTGGAAAGCACTCAAATTCACAAGACCAACACGGGTTTTCCAAAATACTAACTTTCATTAGAAAAGGTCACAATTTCTCATCAGCAACAAATATTGTCCTTGTTTTGCTTGACATGATTGGTTCGTTTTATTCATTTTGATCAAATGCCTGACAAATATCTAAGTCTAGATAATGAAGGTTTCTTGATTAGTCATTCTTGTAAATAAAAAAATTTCCCCAGAATAGCAGCTACTACAATTCATAACTAAAACTTTTTTCTCTAAGTACTTTGATATGCAGTAAAAAGTTATTTATGCACAGTTCCATTCCATCAAAGAGATATTTAAGGCATGCGACTTGAGAAAGCCAATCCTTGTGTGGCTTTCTTCACCAAGGACACGCTGGAGAAAGTTCTTCCTTTGGGTCTGATGGCTCTCTGCAATCTGCGTCTACGCTTGCCTCTGGCCAGTCTGATCTGCCCTGCGCTGTGTGGGCACCATCAGCGGAGATGCCAACACAGCCTTGCTGGGTCACGGGCTCTGGGTGACTCTGAGGTGCTAGGGATGGCGCCCAGGATCTGGGACACGCACACCAGGGACTCCATCTCGAGGTCCAGCCCCACCTCTTGCTAATCGGAATTATTTTAATGTTACAATTAACTAACAGAGCACCAAGACAGGAAAAAAATAAAGGGAAAAAAAATCACTTCGTAGACAATAGATGGGAACATTCAATTTGAGTGGAGGTGAAGTTCAAAGGAATTTTCTCTTTTATTTCACCCAAGGAGAAATTTCACCATCTGTTCTCTGAAAACTGAGCGGCTCTGAAGACCCATTGCTGTGCAGTCTCTTCTTTCATTTCAGTGATGACCGTTTTCCAATTGCCTTGATCTGAGTCAAAAATCTTTCTCTATTTTTTAAGAATGCTAAGAAAAACTGCCTTGCTGGATGACATTCACTGCCACACAGTTCTGTAAAAATTCACAGAAAATGTGGTAATTATTACAAAAACAAGCAAGTTCAAGTGCATCGTGAAGTTCAAATGAAGGGTTTCAAGTATCGAACACGTTTGCCATCAGGACCAAAACAAGTGGAAAACTTTGTAAAATATTTTCTGGGTATATACTTCACCACCACAGCAAACCACTATTGTTCACTACTAAAATGCTGCAAGTATTAGTCCTTCAGACGCTTACGGATATTTTACATAATAATCTCAAATGGAAGTTAGACTTTTTAATTTGGGGTTTGTAAAAAGTTAGTTAAATATTTTAGGATGCTATAAAGTTTTAACAGAATTCGCTGCTTTTAAATTCTTGTAATAGAAATGAGCTCTATAATCTGTTTAAAATTTCACTGTCACTCAATTCTCTCCACACTTACTGATTTCTTTAATGCAAATATTCTGAGCTCCTTAATTTGAATTTTCGAAGATTAAGAATCACCTACTTTGGGTGCCAGAGTAACAGTACAGTGGGTAGAGCATTTGCCTTGCATATACCCAACCAGGTTTCGAACCAGCATCCCATATGGCTGAGTGTAGAGCCAGGAGCAACCCCTAAGCATCGCCAGGTGTGACCCAAAAAAGCAAAAAGCGAAAAAGAATCACCTACCTAGGTCGTCATCACTACTCATGCTGAGATTGAAAAAAATAAAGTGCAAAGAGATAAAAATATGACAAATCTTTTATAATTTTGAGATATTAACAGGTTTTCTATGCATGATGTAAAAAATCAGAAGTCATAGAGACAGAATTGGTATACCCAAGTGCATAAATGAAAACTTATACCCACTAAAAAAAAATAACAAAGAACCATCAAACAACGTATAGAGAAAAAGAAGATCTGAGACCAAGATGTGAATTCCTTAACATCACACACTGCTCTGAGAGAGCACATTGAAAACAAATGATTCCATGAAAACATAGAAAGCTACTATAGGAAAGACAGGTCATAAAAGCAAAATTCAAAAAACTAAGCATACAAAAATGTTGATCTTCACTTAAAATAATGAAATGTACATTTCAAAGCAGACAGTATTTTTTTCTTCCACAGGTAATCAAAACTAATTCAATGGTGATGATCAAATAGGAAAAATATTCTCATATACTCTTGGTACCAGCATAAAAATACAAAGCCTTTTCTAACTGATTTGTTGAAATACACATCATTCACAAATGTTAAAGTCACCATTAAAACACACAATCTGCTGGCTCTAAATACAGCTGTGTTATCCAGCACCACCATCATCTAATTTTAGGATGCTTGCAACATCCCAAAGGAAACTTTATTTATTTTTGGGGGGTCATACCCGGCGATGCTCAGGGGTTACTCCTGGCTCTTTGTTCAGGAATTGCTCCTGCAGTGCTTGGGGACCATATGGGATGCTGGGGATAGGCAAGGCAAATGCCCTCCCAGCTGTGCTATCGCTCCGGCCCTCCAAAGGAAACTTTACACCCAATAGCTACCACTGCCCATTTGCACATGCCTCCAGCCCAAAGAAAACGTCACTTTATTTTAAGAGTAATCTCTCACATATATCACAATTTAATTGTGCAGCCATGTGACTGGGAACTCCATTCTACAGATTTATTCCTATACAACAGACTAACTTTCATACAAGGATGTTATTAAAACATGGAATAAAACTCTAAACAGTCCTCAATAGGACACTGAAAGAACAAAATGCAATTAATTAAAATACAATGAAGCTTTTACAAAATGAGGCCATATTTTGATATAAGAAATCAGACTATATTTTAGTTTTAAAAAAGTATAAAGGGCCCGAGAGATAGAACAGTACAAAGGGCAGTTGCCATGCATGTGGTCAAAACAATCCCTGAGAAGCTACATAAGCCCCATAGTACCACCAAAACAAGCTACATGGCCACCCCAGCACCACCAAGACAAGCTACACGGTCACCCCAGCACCACCAAGACAAGCTACATGGTCCCCCTAGCACCACCAAGACAAGCTACATGGTCTCCTGTAGCACCACCAAGAGTATCCCTTAGCACAGACCCAGGAAAAGGCCCTGAGCACCACCAGGTGTGGCCCACACGCAAACAAAATGCAAAGAATGTGATGTATGATCTGATTTCTATTTATCCTAGAAAACTTTAAGGAGAAAGCACATTAAATGTTTTTGCAGTGGTTATCTCAGAAGAATGAATATCAGGTATTATGAAAATGACATTAAATATCGAATACTTCATTTTAAAATAAAGTTTCCTCACCTAAAACAATGATACTTATAATACCAACCTGAACTGAGCATTAAATACAGGCAAAAAGATACACATGACAACCCTTTAATGTATGTTCTGTAATCCATAGTCTGGAAGGGAAAGGAAAAAGAAAGAGAGAAAGGGAAAGAAATAAAGAACTTGCCATGGAGGCAGGCTGGAGGAGGAGGAGGGAACCAGGGACGTTGGTGGTGGGAGATGGGCACTGGTGGAGGGATGGGTGCTGGAACACTGTATGACCAAAACCCAAATATGAACTTTTTAATTGTATATCTTTGTAATTGTATATCTCACGGTGGTATAATAAAATACTTAAAAAAATGGTACTTATCATTTTTTAAAACAGCACCGGAAACAACTAAAGCTTATTTTAAAAAGGTAGGTTCGGGGATCACATCCAGCAGTGCTCAGCTTATTCCTGATTCTGTGTTTAGGGGACACTCCCGGGTGCTCCGGGGACCACCTGTGGTGCCAAGGATCAAACGGCGGTTGGTCATGTGCAAGGCACTCACCTTAACCCCGGTCTCCAGGCCAAGTAGGGTCATTTTAAAAGAAAACGACACATCAGGATTGTCTTATGAGGATATGCAGCCTCTATTAAACTTCAAAACAGGAGAGGACTTATCCTTATGCCTTCAAGGAAACATTTAATAAAGTGACTTAAGCACGATTACTGCATTTCATAATAAAAATATGCATTTAAACTTAGGAGGAAATCCAAGATAGAAAAATATCCCCGAGAAGCAAATTAATAAAAGAGTAAAGATGCTATTTTTCTGGTTCAAAAATGACAACTTTATGTTTACAAAAGCAAACTAAACTAATGCTTTCCTTTGTCTTCAAATGTTTCCAATGATTTTTCACTTCAATTTTAATTCTTTTTTACATTAAATTTTCCTATTTGGCCCTTATATGCATAATTTAATAGGGCCCTAGATATTAATTTTTATTCTAAAAAATATAATTGCTTATAATACTAATTTTAAAATGTATCAGTTCAATTTTATCATATAAGATGTAATTCTTGGCAAACGATGCCTTGGCAAATGATGCCTTGGCAAACGGTGCATCGTTTGCCAAGAATTACATCTTATATGATAAAACTGAACTGATACATTTTAAATTTAGTTTAAACTTAGTTTAAAACAATGTCTTATTTGCCAAGGCATTGAAAATCAGATGGGCTAGACATGTAATGTGATTTGGAGACGACCACTGGACTAGAGCCGTTACCGACTGGATCCCACGGGATGTCAAAAGATCACGTGGCCGCCCACCTACAAGATGGTCAGACTTCCTTGTCAAGACCCTGAATGAACGGTTTGAGGCTCTTTGTATTCCTGAAGCAACCAGATGCCATTGGGCTACACTGGCAAGTGATAGGGTCAAATGGAAATATTACTGGCGCCCGCTCGAGCAAATCGACGAATAATGGGATGTCAAGTGATCAAGTGAAGATGTAATTCATGATCCTCAAAAAAAAATTTAAAGATTCATAAAAATAGAGATATAAGACTGATCTTTCTAGCATCTGTATTGGTAAAAATTATAAATAACCCTATTACTCAATAATAGAGGTGAGTCAAATTGACTGAGGATAATTCATATAAAAAGTACAATATGTCCATTTAAAATAAATGCTTGGGAACAGTTTAATGGTATAGGACACAAGACACAAGGAAAAACAGGAGATATAAAATACAAAATATAAATATGCATCAGATCAATATTCTAAAGAAAATGCTTTCAGAAAACATGTGAAGAAACAACTAGAAAACAATGGGATGATATTCTACAAGTGTTTTTACTGCTGTATGTTGACCTTATAGGTGATTCTACTTCTTCTTTATTCTATATTTCCCAAATTTTCTCCAATAAAAAGGCAGTTATTTTATCATCACTTAAAAAAGAAAGGGAAGCACAGGGCAGGGAGTTGAAGCAAGTGGCAGAGCACGCACGTAGCATGAGAGGGGTCCTGAGCTCAACCCTTAGCAGCAGTGGTCCCCTGAATGCCACAGGGCTTGGGCCTTCTAAAACTAGAAAAGAAATGAAATGAGGAAACCTTCGCACGTGGGTTATAAATAAATAACATACGCTTTTGAACAGTTTGAAACGAAGAAAACCTCTGATCAAGTCCAGACAGAGTTCAGTGGAGAGGGACGGCATGTCAAACATGGGTCACGGGACCAAATTCTGATGCCACCCTCGTTATCAAGCCTGATCCTGAGAGCACTGTGGCTGGGAGCCCAGCAGCACTGCAGCCGCCAGGACCTCCGGCCCATCACAGCAGCTGTACAAGCACAGAAGTGCAACGGTGGCGCCCCACAAACACGACAACTAAAGGTCTGAGAGCAAAGAGAACAAGGGCACCAAGCACACGCACACCCACATTGCACACACACAGCCAAGGGTGTGCAGATCCCGGTCACCGAAACTGCAGCTAAAAGGAAGGGCAGGGGGCAACAACATCAAAAAGTGCATTACTTAAAGCATCAGAAACCAACTATGTAACAGCACAGAGTTGTTTGGGCCAAAAATATATACCAGGGATATTTTAGGATAGTGACTAAGTTTGTGTCTACACAGACTTCTGAATGATATCACAAATACTTTTAAAGTATGCCAAAAAGAGAAACAAAAACATAAGTGTGTGGAGGAAGAAAATAAAGGCTCATAACTTAAAAGATGAATCTCTGGTGCAAGATACGTTTTTCTTTCGACGTATCTGTGGGAAGCCTCAGTACGTCCATCTCTGCCCAAGATGTCACAATAAAGAATAAGGACATTGCTTTATGAAAGATCAAAAGAATCTACAGACGCCTCCACTGCCTTTTAACTGTTTTATTGATTCTTTGGTAAGTGACCTCAACTGTTAAAATTAGCACGGAACAAAAAGGGAAAGAAGAAATGGTTAGGGATGACTTAGTGTGACTTCTAAAAAACAATGACAATTTTTGAAAGAAAAAAAATTCAAAGAATAGTTGAAAAGAAAGTACATGTGAATTTAAAACTTTTTGAAAGTTTTTTAGTGACATTTGTTTTTAGTTCTAAAAGATTTTTAAATAGCTGGTTTGCACTAAGAAGCCAAGCTCTGCAGGCCCTAGGCTGGATGTGTGAAATGACAGGACATTACGGGGTCAGTCCTTCATTAGCTTCTCTGCTTAAATTGTCTGGGATAATGAATATAAAACTCCAGGTGTCAAGGCCAAGGAGACAGTTCAGAAAGCAAGACATTTGCTTGGCACACGGCTGACCCGGCTTGGATTCAGGCACCCGACACGGTTTCCAAGCCCCATGGCAAGTGATCCCTGAGCGCAGAGCCAGGAGAGGCCTGAGGACTGCCGGGTGTGCACAGAACCCCACCCCCAGAAAAGCGGTGTTTCCTGAAATACATAAGTAAACTGTATTGGAAAATAACTAAGTTGAACTTAAATTCCAAAAAATTCTGACAAGCATTCTCAGAAATAAAAAGATGATTGAAATCCGCCCAGGTATGCTGATCCAGAGACAGACATGGGGCAGAGCTGCTACTTGTTCTCCCTGTACCCAGCCACTCACAAGGCGCCCAGGAGGGATGGCGGGTTCTAGCCCTGGCCCGCCACCCCAGCAGAGCCTTGCAACGAGCCAGACGACCTCCCAACTCCATGAGGGCCTCCATTTTCCACATCCGGACTTCCCTCTCGTCAGAACTCCACCCAGCAGGCCAGTCTATCACAGTTGGGCTCACGCGGCCGCTTGCAGCCGCGCGGTTCATCAATAAATGCTGGACTCTAGAGATGTCATCTCTAGTCTTAGAGATGACTACAAGAGTATGCTACCTGCACGGCAGAGCCTAGCAAGCTACCCGTGTTGTATTTGATATGCCAAATACCAGTAACAATCATAGACCTCATTCCGGAATGGATTGAGGCTCTTTATGTTCCTGGAGCAAGCAGATGCCGTTGGGCTCTACTAGCATGAGACAGGACATATGGAGATGTTACTGGGGCCCACTCGAGCAAATCGATGATGAACGGGAAGACAGTGATACAATGATACAGTGAAGATGATTGAAATACATGCTATTAGAAATGACCATTTAAATCCACTAAGATCACCTTTTAATCTGCACATCCAAACAGTGCCCTAACGCCTCCTTAGAGCAATTGTCAGTACCCTGTGTGGGGCGCAGCTCTGTGAAGTCAGCCCTTGTCCTCTTTATTGCTTTTTTAAATAAAGATGAGTGTCTCGACCCCTAATTTGAAGAGCACCTACAGGAAGCTTCAAGACATCCCAATCTTCGAGACATCTCCGATTAGGAGACGTAAAGGCAGGCTGGGACCACTGTTCAGATTCTGCATCCAACAGTCTTCCAGCCGGCCACCAAGAAGGCCGGCAGGATTCACTGATGCCACAGGAAAAACCACCAATGATTTCAAAATAGAATTTGTGCAATAATAATAATGCATTTCGAAAAAGCCTTCCTTTAATGACTGATGCCGAATACAGGCACTCGCAGCCCAGTGCCACAGGCCGGCAAGAGGCTGACATGCAAACGCAGGACCGGCTCCACATTCATATTGGACGATGCCTGTTCTCACTTACATGAATAAGTTTTCAACTCCAGCATCTAAAATATATTACGTTACATTTTATTTTGTACTTGAATACTTATTATGGTCTTCTCTGTCAAAATTATCAAGTCTTCTCTAGCAGAAATTTTTAAAAAAGCATGCTGCCTGTCAAAGGAGAAAAGGAAAATACTGCAACTTTGCCCATTCTCACACCCAAATAAGTAGAATTTGAATCCAGTATTTTGAGTTCTCCCACCTGTGTTCTCCTCTTATCAACAAAACTACCTCTAAGAATTCTACTTTAAAATGACCAAATATAGGGCGAGAGCAATAGTACACCAGGCAGGGCATTTGTCTTGCAGATGTTGAATCCCCAGCACCCAACGGTCTCCTGAGACTGCTAGGGGGTCCCTGAGCACAGAGGCAGGAATAAGCCCTGAGCACTGCCTGTGTGCCTCAAAACCAAAAATAAATAAAGTGACCAAATGTGCTGTAATTTGTCAAATACTACCTACCACATAGTTTAATTTTGCAAATCAATTTCAAGAGGAGAAAGAATAACAGAGTGAGGCTAGAAAAATGCTATTAAGCTGAAGTAAAGGGAAGAGAGTGGGAGCTTTCACCGAGGCCAAGCTCTGCCTCCCAACTGCTCTCTGCCAGCCTGGAATCACGAAGGAAGAACAGGAGACAGTCCCTGAGCAAACCACATACCGATGCCTGGGAGCCAGGTACACACATGAAGACGGCTCTGGAAAGTACGAAGACGGTGCAAAGCGCCATGAGCACACGTCACATGTGGGAGTCCCCGACTCAATGTCCAATGCCACATGCTTCCCCAAATACTACCAGAGGTGACTCTCAGAACCCAATAAGTATTCCATCCCTCAGTCCCCGAAAATAAAGTAGGAAGACAAAACCTGCTTACTCTGCATCACAATTTTATATCTGCACCAAAGGCAGATATATCTTTCTAATATACATCTTCACAACAGGACCTGAAAACTCCTCTACAAAGCGTATCAGTACACTTTGCACATTGATGTGCAAAAAGAAGAGAGGGAGAAAGAAGCAAGTGTCTGTCATAGAAACAGGCAGGGGCGGGGCAAGGGGAGGGGAACGGGAGGTTGGTGGAGGGAAACTGCTCTAGCAGAGGAACGGCGAGGCGACACCCTATGACTGAAGTCCGACACAACTGCTTTGTAAATGTCTGTCTCACGGTTTATAACAAAATCGATTTTTTTAAAAAAGCATCAATAATGTTATTTATTAGGTACCTCCAAACTTGCTCAGGCCTACCTCTTTCTCATGCATGCGCGAGAGTAGATGGTCTTCATGGAGACTGCTAGACTTCCTCAGGCTCAGCTTGGGAGTCATCTGCAGAGTGGGAAAGAGTACCTTAATGCGTTTGCAGACTTGCTTTATCCCCACCAAAAGAAAATTTGGAAAATTCCAAAATGGAATGTTTTTCCTTCTGCGTGGTGGAATTAATAACAATAGACTTGGGGCTGGAGAGACAGTTCAGGGGTTGGCACTTGACTTGCACATAGCTGATCCAGGTTGAAACCCCAGCATCCCATGTGGTCCCCTAAGCTTCACCAGGTGTAATCCCTGAGCACATAGGCGGGGTCCCCAAGCCAAAATAATAATAACAACAGCAATAATACGCTTTATGATGCGAGCCTGTGTTATGTTTTAGAAATAACTTAATGATAATTTTATTTAAAAGTATCTGTCGAGGACCAGAAAGAGAACTTAGTGAGCTGAAGACACACTTTGTAGGTGGAAGACAGGAGTTCAATCCCTATGGACCACATAATCCCCCAAGTACTGGCCAGAGCACCAGCCAGGAGAAGCCTGAGAACACTGCCAGGTGTGGTCCCTTCCACGGCCCCCATAAGTGTGTGTATATTACACACACACACACACACACACACACACACACACACATACACACACACACACATATACATCCAACTACGATGCAAAGGAAAAAAAAATATAATTCACAAATCAAAATAAATTAAAATAAAATTCTCTGTCCCAAGGCAAAGTCCGAAGATATTCTCACCAGAGACACTGGAAGAGGCTTCTGTCGCAGGTACCGAGGATTTTCTATCTGAAAATTCAAAATTAGGTAAAATAAGAACCAATTCATATTAAGCCCTTTTTATTATTTGATAAAATACGTCATTAACCTGCTATATAGAAACATTTTCTACAAGTTTTAATATCCAGCTGCTTTTTTGTTTTTCAGAATGGGCACTGAGTAATACATTGATAGCTGCTTACGGACAGACAAACTAGACAAGCTCCACCACACACGCAATGTCACGTCAGTGAGTCCCTGACCACTCATGGTCCCACTGCCTGCCGTCCCTCACAGTTCACACTCCAGCACGTGGAGCAACATGTCACACAACGTGCTGGGCCACCCTCCCCTCTACCCACTGCGCACATCACGCTGCTACCCCCACCCACACAAGCCCACACCTATTTATCTTTCAAATCTCAATGTCGTCACTGTGTTCCCAGGTAGATTTGATGGATGGATCCTAAATTTAACTCCACAACTGCAGTCTTTTGGGTTGCCCCTACATAAGCCTTTCCATGCTCATCCAGCTTCCGCCATTCCCTATAACCCAGGGATGCCAACCTACCGATTCTCCTTTAAGGCACTGGACCCTCTCCCATGCCTGTGTCTTTGTGACCTATACACTCATTCTCCCAATCTGCTTCATTTATTCAAGAGTCACAGGGGCTGGAGCAATAGCACAGCAGGAATGGCGTTTGTCTTGCACCGAGGCCAACCACAGTTAGATCCCTGGCATCCCATATGGTCCCCGAGCACTGCCAGGAGTAACCTCTGAACATCGCTGGGTGTGACCCAAAAGGAATCAGATCAGGCCCCTCCCCAGAAAAGTTAATAAAGTTCCTGCTATTCTGGTAGCTGGGCACTGTGGTTCTCTTTATGATTTTTAAAAAAATTTTATTATACCACCGTGAGACATACAATGACAAAGGTGTTCATAATTGGTTCTTGGTAGTACAGTATACCAGCACCCATCCCTCCACCAGTGCCCCATTTCTACCACCAATGTACCCCACCCCTCTGCCCACCCCCAGGCTGCCTCAATAGCAGGTACCCCAGTATCCTCTCTTTCTCTCGTCTCTCTCTCTGTCTCTGCATCTCTCTCCCTCTTATTTTACACATTGTGGCTAGCCCTGCAGATATTTAGAGTTTATCACTTAAGACTCTTTGTGTATATTCAATGATGAGTTTTAATCTGCCATTACCATTTCCCACATTTAGTAAAACACTGGTATCTATTTATATCCTATTAATGAATACAGTCATTCTATATCTGTCCTTTTCCTTCTGACTAATTTCACTCAGCATGATAGTCTCCATGTCCATCCATTTGCAGGTAAATTTCGTAATTTCATCTTTTCTGACAGCCGCATAGTATTCCATAGTGTAGATGAACCACAGTTTCTTTAGCCAGTCCTCTGTTCTCGGGCATTTAGGTTGTTTCCAGATTCTAGCTATAGTGAATAGTGCAGAGATGAATAAAGAAGTACAGATAGTGTTTCTGCTATGTGTTTTTCGGTCTCTCGGGTATATTCCCAGGAGTGCTATTGCTGGATCAAATGGGAGCTCAATATCTAGTTTTTCGGAGGAATGCCCATATTGTTTTCCAAAAGGGCTGGACCAGTCGGCACTCCCACCAACAGTGGATCAGAGTCCTTTTTCCCCACATCCACGCCAGCACCGGTTGTTCTTGCTGTTTTGGATGTGTGCCAGTCTCTGTGGTGTGAGATGGTACCTCATTGTTGTTTTGATTTGCATCTCCCTGATGATTAAAGATGAAGAGCACTTTTTCATATGCCTTTTGGCCATTCGAATTTCTTCTTTTTTGGAAGCTTCTGTTCATTTCTTCTCCCCATTTTTTGATGGGGTTGGCTGTTTTTTTCGTGTGGAGTGCTACCAGTGCCTGATATATCCTGGATATTAACCCCTTGTCAGATGGGTATTGGGTGAATATCCTTTCCCACTCTGTGGATTGTCTTTGTATCTTGGTCACCGTTTCTTTTGAGGTGCAGAAGCTTTTCAATTTTATATAATCCCATTTGTTTATCTTTGCTTCCATTTGCTTGGTCAGTGGTGTGTCGTCTTTAAAGATACTTTTAGTTTCGATGTCGTTCTCTTTTATGATTTAACATCTGCCTTATGCAAAAAAGAACCAGGTGGGTTCTAAAAACTGCTATTGTCTTATGATCCACCAACCCAGAGAATCCAACACAGGGCCTCCCAAGCAGATGGCACTCATGAACATTGGCTAATAAGAGAGAGAAGGAAGAGCCAGGGTGGGGTGGGGGTGATGGATCTGAGCTACATCACCACCCCCTCAATTATCCTCATCACCACCCACCTCCTAAAGTAGCGGGTGCTCCTAGCCCCACGTAAGTCTCCACGCCTGTCTTCAGGCACAAGGCTTGCAAGGATAATGGTATCTCGATTCTATATTCCTGAAGCCACGCACAATCCTTAACATAATTTTTCTCAATATTTATAATGACTATATTACATGAACTAGATAAACTAGAAATACTGCTATTCCAACCATTAAAAATGAAATACTACCTAAAAGGCGTATCATTAAATTCTAATCCTTGGCATAACCTCACGCTCTGCCTCGCAGGTAAGGCACTGCACAAGGATGCCGGTGTGCCACCACCATGACTTCGACCAGAAAAGCATCTTACTCAGGAGGGCAGCACCACCATTAGCGCAGAAACTATCTGGAATATATTTTTGGCCTTTCATGACTGCAAAATGCCACTGTGATTTCAAAGAGCATTCTAGTATAGTGAGTAATGATGGAAGATAAATTAGTGTGGTTAGTAATTATGAAAGATGAATCATCCATACCCAACTTGACAATAAAGGTAAGATGAATACAGAATTAAAGAATGTAGAGGCAATTACATTTAAGAACTCTAAGCAAATAAAAAGCTGGAACAACACAGATGAAGCAACAGATACTGAACAGCAAAACCAAGTATCTAAAGGCAGAAGTCGCAGAGAGATTCACCAACTGTCCTTCCTACACGTCCGGTTCTCAGAGGCAACGTCTCAACCAGGCCAGAGAGAGCTAAAGCCCAGCAGAACCGAGGGCACCCCTGAGGGGTGGAGACAGGGATGAGACCAGGAGCTGTGAACCGAACAGGGCTTGTGCAGCGCACACTCCAGGCACGCATCTGTCTGGGAGAGAGGACTTGTGTGTCCAAGATAAAATAAATGGGAGTCGGGTACACAGCAGCAAAGCTGTAACAGTTCATGAATCAAGGCTGCTTTGGAGAGTCCTCTGTTACCTTAAAACCACAGAGGAAAGGGGGAAACGAAACCAAAATTCCAGAGATAAAGGAGATAAGGGAAAAAAAACTGGGTTCACCATATGCCTAACAAGAGTAGGTCAAAAGCATAAACTCAAAATGACTAGCCAGCAACTGAAATACCAACGAGAATAAACAACACGCCGGGGCAAATATGACACCAGGTTCTCTGCATCTTGTTCACAATGACCCCACACTCTCATCACTGGACATGCAAATAAACACAGAAACGTGATTCTTAAAGAAAAGAACATTTAAGGAACACCTCCAAGATGATCCAGAGATTAGAAGCAGCACAGACTTCAACAAAGATAATACAAACACTAAAAAGAATACAAAGGAGGTTGAGGGGTAGAAATAAATGGGAGAGCAAAAAACAAACTGAAAAAACAGATACACAATTGCAAAAAACACACACAATAAAAATGAGCCATCTACACTAAAAGAGCCGAAAGACTCTGTGAGGGCAGCAATGACCCCAGGGCGGGTTCCCCAGGACCCCCACCCCACATCCTCACTGCTGGTTGGGCTATCCCTCCCTGGCTCTCACCAGTCACAGTGAAACAACTCTCTTGGCTCGTTACATTCTAATGACCCTCTTTCCCTCTTAGCCTCACTGGGCAAGGACAGCCGTCCTCATTCTCCAGGCACGTAGCCACTCCCTTCACAATGCCAAAGTCTGCCTCAGACCCGTTGGCAACAAAGCTTTGTGGTAAGAAGGACAGAATGGCTGTTGAAATTAGGCACCACCATTGGAGTTCCCGCACACAGACTGGCTCTGTTGATTCTTCACATTGTGTAATGTCCTCTGTAGTCACAAGGTCATAAAGTCCGTTCACGTTCCTTCACAGCTTTCCGCTGTCTGGACCCTAGGTGTTACACCTTTTCACAAAATTCCTGTGAGCTACATTTACACAAACTGTCTTCAAAATGCATAACGTGGGACTTTAAAACTCAATGTAAGGGCAGCAACCTTTTCATAGAACTGGGAGGAAATTTCAGCTATGTTTGACTGAAAAAAAAGGAAAATAATTAATAAACATAAGACCTGGTCAATCTGTTTAGAAGTATGAAAAACATAAAAAATGCCCTACTGAAAGGCTATTTTTTCAGCCACCAGATTGGAAGATGTCAAAAATTTAAGTGTTCAAGTTTTGGAGTATTGCTGATGTGTATGAATAAGAATATTGACTTAGAGCAAACATTTATACAAAAATAGCAATGAAATCCACTCACAAATCATTCTTGAAAAGTGACATACAGACATGAATCTATAAGGTACATCAAAGACAACATAGGAGAAACGCTCTACGACATCGAAACAAAAAGTATCTTTAAAGACGACACACCACTGACCAAGCAAATGGAAGCAAAGATAAACAAATGGGATTATATAAAACTAAAAGCTTCTGCACCTCAAAAGAAACGGTGACCAAGATACAAAGACAATCCATAGAGTGGGAAAGGATATTCACCCAATACCCATCTGACAAGGGGTTAATATCCAGGATATATCAGGCACTGGTAGCACTCCACAAGAAAAAAAACAGCCAACCCCATCAAAAAACGGAGAGAAGAAATGAACAGAAGCTTCCAAAAAGAAGAAATTCGAATGGCCAAAAGGCATATGAAAAAGTGCTCTTCATCTTTAATCATCAGGGAGATGCAAATCAAAACAACAATGAGGTACCATCTCACACCACAGAGACTGGCACACATCCAAAACAGCAAGAACAACCGGTGCTGGCGTGGATGTGGGGAAAAAGGGACTCTGATCCACTGTTGGTGGGAGTGCCGACTGGTCCAGCCCTTTTGGAAAACAATATGGGCATTCCTCCGAAAACTAGATATTGAGCTCCCATTTGATCCAGCAATAGCACTCCTGGGAATATACCCAAGAGACCGAAAAACACATAGCAGAAACACTATCTGTACTTCTTTATTCATCTCTGCGCTATTCACTATAGCTAGAATCTGGAAACAACCTAAATGCCCGAGAACAGAGGACTGGCTAAAGAAACTGTGGTTCATCTATACTATGGAATACTATGCGGCTGTCAGAAAAGATGAAATTATGAAATTTACCTGCAAATGGATGGACATGGAGACTATCATGCTGAGTGAAATTAGTCAGAAGGAAAAGGACAGATATAGAATGACTGCATTCATTAATACGACATAGATACCAGTGTTTTACGAAATGTGGGAAATGGTAATGGCAGATTAAAACTCACCATTGAATATACACAAAGAGACTTAAGTGATAAACTCTAAATATCTGCAGGGCTAGCCACGATGTGTAAAATAAGAGGGAGAGAGATGCAGAGACAGAGAGAGAGACAAAGAGAGAAAGAGAGGAAACTGGGGCACCTGCTATTGAGGCAGCCTGGGGGTGGGCGGGAGGGGTGGAAATGGGGCACTGGTGGAGGGATGGGTGCTGGTATACTGTACTACCAAGAACCAATTATGAACACCTTTGTAATTGTATGTTTCACGGTGGTATAATAAAAAATTTTTTAAAAAGTGACATACTCCTCAAATAACAATACAATATAAAATAAATGTTACTGGCGCCCTCAAGCAAATCGATGAATAACGGGATGTCAAGTGATCAAGTGAATAGTTTTTCTCACAGTCAACAAAGTAAACTCAATAGATATTTACTGTCTGAAGTGATATAACATGTACATTTTTAAGTTGTAAATTAGTTTATAAATTATGTGAATAATATGTTTATATAAAATATACATGCATACTCAAGAAAAGTAACCATTCTCCATTTTTTGGAATACACAAAACAGTGTTGTCCTAAACATCAATCAGCAAATATAGAAAACCTTAATTTAATAAGCAGTAATAAATGTAAGGAGGAAAACAAACAAAAAAAGAAACAGAATTCTCAAAGTTGTTAAAGCTCTAATTAACCTTAAAATTAAGTAAAAGCCAAGAAAACCATCTGTGACTTATTTTGACCCAGTTCAAAATTTGTAAGCAGGGTATAAAATCTTGGTTTAGCTAATTACAAGGTAGGCTTTCAACTATCCAGAAGTAAACTCCTATATTATCCTGTTCATCTTTAAAAGCTTAAATACAGAAGGAATCATGAGGTTATCATAAATTTCCTTTTTCAAGTTAACAACAAAAGGTCTATTCTAACACTTAAAACCAAAAATGAAAAAGAACACTATGAACAGGCACAAATCTTGTGTTATTGTTTCTCATTGACAAAACATTGAGTCTGTCTCTTCGCCACTTTTAATATACAATGGGAATTCTTCAGAGTAAAGCATGTTCTCAGTCTATTTGAGGAAATAAGCAATAATCTATTTTCTGATTTTATAACAGCGGCCAGATGTACTTTGAAGTGAAATGTTCCCACTTTGTAATCCACATGTAACATGGACTTGAAGCAATCTGTAAACAGTCTTAACATTTACTTTTTTTCATGTTCCTTTAGTAAACTTCTTGTTCTCTCATAATACCTCAAGAAGGAATACCACAATAAAGAATGTACCAAAAAAACGAAAGATAAAAAGGACTTGTGTGAAACATTAAGGTCTAATAAAATATTATAAAGAAGGCAAAGCCAAAAATAATTATGTTCCAATGGCATGAATAAATTACATAACCAAACATTTCTTGCTTAAGAATAAAACAGAATCATAACAATAAAGTATATAATAACTTAAAGTAGACAAAAATACAGATATTTGAGTGTTCTGTAATGAAAACTGGGTTGTGACATCTTATTCTGTTTAGTTTTTTTAAGAAGCAGATTGCTTTGGGTTCTAAGGAGTCTTACTTTTCCGAATCATTCAGTATTTGGTCAAGCTGACCAAGTACCTCCGTTATGAACTATTATTGATCTATTACAGAAGCTTAATGGTTACAGAAAAATCTATTTTTTCCGCTTGGGCCCCCATGACCAAAGGGAACAGAAAAGCCAGTGTTCACGTTCTTTCTGGAATGGGCAGGAAAGGCAGCAAATGGAGCCCAGCTGCAGGAAGACCAGGGCAGGAAGAGTGATGACCGGCAGTCGGCAGCTTCCCGGAGATTCACGACGGAAGCCAGGGCAGCAGCCGCCTTGAGCTCGCCGTACCCGTGACCACAGCCTCCGACCACCACCACTGCCGACCATCTCTCACACTTCTGGGTCGTAACGAAGCCATCATGTCATCACGTTTCCCTATTTTGTGTCCTCTGCTTCATTTATCTTGGCCCATTCTAGTAGTCTGGGGATAATTTTGATTGCTTAATTATCCACTTGACTTTGTTTATTTCATAAGTATCTTGAATAAAAATCTGTCTTGTGCAAAATAGGAGAATAAATGATTTCTTTCCTTTTCCTTAAACAGCAAGTAAACATGGCAAGACATATCCATCCTGTGGAATTTGGTATGTGGGCAGGTGGATGTGGCTATCAAAGAGATTTGAGTAGAAGTCATGGATAATCTTCTCCATTGCCTTTCTGGAAGATGTGATAGATCAATCAGGGCATTGGAGGGCAGTCATCTTGGTCTTATAGTTGGCGAAGGACAGGCAGGCAGTGCGAATGCTTTTCCGGCTTCTGCTGCATCTTCCAGTATTTCTGCTCTTCTGTCTTTGAGGTCTTCTTTTATCGCTTCTCTGCACTGTTTAGCAAGCTTGGATCTCCCAGAGAGAGGTCTCCCAGACCCAGCTTCGGGTCTCCCAGAGAGGAATCGAAAGAGCTATGCTTGGAATATCACTCCTCACTCAAGTGAGAGAAGGAATCTGGAGTTCTGACCTCCGTCGCTATTCCAGAATCAGGGATGCTGTCTCCTTTGCCAAGGCATCGAAAATCAGATGGGCTGGACATGTAATGTGATTTGGAGACAACCGCTGGACTAGAGCCATTACCGACTGGATCCCACGGGATATCAAAAGATCACATGGCCGCCCACCTACAAGATGGTCAGACTTCCTTGTAAAGACCCTGAAGGAACGGTTTGAGGCTCTTCATATTCCTGAATCAACCAGATGCCATTGGGCTACATTGGCACATGATAGGGTCCAATGGAAACGTTACTGGCGCCCCTCGAGCAAATCGATGAATAAAGGGATTCAAGTGATCAAGTGATCAAACATGGCAAGAGAGTAACATTACCTCCTGGGAAGTAGAACAATCTCAGTTTTTAAATTTTGTAATGAAAATTCTGCACGGCAGAGCCTGGCAAGCTACCCGTGTTGTATTTGATATGCCAAATACCAGTAATAATTATAGACCTCATTCCGAATGGATTGTGGCTTTTTATGTTCCTGCAGCAAGCAGGTGCCCTTGGGCTCTACTAGCATGAGACAGGACATATGGAGATGTTACTGGGGCCCACTCGAGCAAATTGATGAACAACGGGAAGACAGTGATACAGTGATACAGTGAATGAAAATTCACTCTATGGTGTGGCTCTGTGACTCTGAAAAGTCATTAGAAACCCTAAAACACACAAGCAAATCTTTTAGATTCCTTCAAACCTAAAACACGCCCAAATGCTACTCAGACACTGTCATCAAACTTCCTCTGTAACAACTAGAAACTAGGACTCTGTTCTCTAATCATGAAGTTTTGCCATTTGCAAAATAATCTATAAAGGCATTAAAAAATGCATTTCCAAAAAAAAAAAAGTCCATTCTGCATAAGCATTTGTCACCCACCCAGTCTATGAGGTGATAACTCAGCCCTTAGCACTGAGAAACATTTCATTGTATAATGTATCACAGTTCACCCATTCGCCAACTGAGGGGCTTTTGGAAATAACTACAGTTTTAAACATTTATCAAAAATGTGAACTTTTATTTATTTTATTTATTTATTTATTTATTTATTTTTTGCTTTTTTGGGTCACGCCAGCGATGCTCAGGGGTTTCTCCTGGCTCTGCACTCAGGAATTACTCCTGGCGGTGCTCGGGGACCATATGGGATGCGGGGATCGAACCCAGGCCGGCAGCCGGCCGCGGTAAGGCAAACACCCTACCCGCTGGGCTATCGCTCCAGCCCCAAAAATGTGAACTTTTAAATATTTGTGCCCAGGTTTTGTGTGACTAGATTTTTTCATTTCATTTGAGCAAATGCTTGAGGAGTAAGATTTGTCATGCTGTAAGTGACACCACTAAATGTTTGCATCTCGTCTCAGCCAAAGCTGACTGCTCACCTGATGGCCGTGTTCAGGAGCACTGGAGAGCGCACCCATGCCTTTTTTTCCCCTAACCATTCTGACAGGGCTCTCACTGCAGAACCTCTCCTAACTCTTTGTTGTTGGACTGTTTCCTCTTGGATTTTGGGAGTTCTCTTATGGACTCTGGATAGATCTGAATAACATAGCATCAGATATGCATGTCCGGGCTCTGGGCGGCAGCTCAGCAGAACAACACAAGCTTGCAGAGATGAGACCCTGGATTAAATCCTTGGCACCCACACAAAACAAACAACCAAAAAAAATCCCTCATTTGAATCCATGAATGCCATTAACACATGCTCAGGACCGCATCTGCAGAAATGCCATCTGCAAATACTTCCTGGTCTCTGGGTTTGGAATCAAGGTACAACTGTCCTTAGAGTCTAAATGAAAAACTGTTACCTCCGCCTCATCTTCTGGAACACTGTATAAAACTCCTAGTATTTCTCTCGTGATGAATCCTGTCAGCAAAACCATCTGGACCTGGTTTATTTTGAATGGAGGTTTAGAACTAAAAATTAAACATATTTAATAGGCTTAGGACTGCTCGAAGTTATCTATTTTCTTCTCCAGTAAATTTTCATAGATTTATCAGAGAATTTGTCCCTCATACCTACCTTATTAATTTGGACCTACAAGACGTCTGCAGCAGCGCCTTCTTCTATTGAACCTTCCCAGGGCTAAAGACTTCCTGCACTTTAACTTCTTCTATTAGCAATTTTGTTCCCTCTCCTTCAGGTCAACCCAGCTGAAAGCTGGGAAGGCTTCATGGCTGTGCGTGCCGTCCTGGTGCAGGGCCCATGCTAATCTCCGTGCAGATCCAATTTTAGTCTCTGCACTGCTGAAGTGAACATCATGTATTTTTATTTAAACACCGAAGATCCAGTTTTGAGTTGCATTGGTTCTATTTTTTCCTGTGTTGCATTGCATTATTTCTATGCTAATCTTTATTATTTCCTTCATCTGCTTTGAGTTTAACTTGCTGTTCTTTTGCCAGTTTCTGTAGATGGGGATCTGAGACCAAGGATTTGAGACTCCTTTTTTTCCTCTTGCCGCTTCTCCGGATTTTCTCTTTGTTTCAACACTGCTGCTACAGCATGTCTGTGAAGCATTTTCTGTTTATACTAACTTGGAGTTTACTGAGTTTCTCTGAAGAGAAATTTGGAAATTTTCAGCCATTTCTTCCGATTTCTCTCCTGCCCTCCTGGTACATCGCTACCCGAGGCAGGGCACTTAGCGATGCCCCAGGTCTCTCTGAAACCAGCTTCATTTTTCTCATTATGTTTCGTCTCTGTTACTCAGTTTACATAACGTCACAGTTAATCCCTCAACTTCAGTTATTTCTTTTTTCCATTTATAGTTAATGAATTCTTCTCATGAAACTTCTAAACTTAAACTTTTCTCTAAAACCAAAACCTTAGACCAGGGAGACAGTTGAAGGGGATGCGCATGTTTGTATCCGAGGCCCAGATTCGGCCTCCGAGCACTGGTGGGTCGAGATCCCGACCACTTCACCTAGCGAGGCCTGAGAGCCACTGGGTGTGGGCTCAAGAGCAGAAACATGCAATGAAAGGAAACAGTTGCTGCATTCTCCCATTCGAGAATTACCATCTGATCCTTTCCCATGTTTGCTGCTGGTTTTTGGACCACACTCAGCAGTGTTCAGGCTATCATCATGGCTCTGCACTGCAGATTCCTCCTGGTGGGGCTCAGGGATATTGGTGCTGGCGACTAAACCAGGTCAGCAGCATGCAAGGTAAGCGCCCTAGCCACGGTACTGTCTCTCCAGCCACAGAAGACTTCTTCAACCCACAAAATATTTAGAAATATACTGCTTAATATCCAAATATTTGCATACTTAACAAAAAATACCTGTTCCTCTAATGCACTTAAGACAACCAAAGGGATTATGACAATGACTATTAAGACTATGTTGGCAGCTCTGGAAATGTTGACAAATCCCGCTTACTGGTTCAGGGACTATAACCGCTACCAACCAACTACGAAGCTCAGCCTCCACCTCTCCCTCTGCACACAGCAGCTCCGTGAAGCCCCAACTCAAAGACTTTACTCCACTACTTGGGCCTGGCCCTCCATGAACTCCCTCAGGCTCATCAGGAACCACGGGAAGAGTTTAAGTCACATCTTGGCCACACTTCTCCAGTGTTGTATGTGTTATATACACACATGCGCGCACACACATGCACACGCACACACATGCGCATACACACATGTATGCACATGCATGCACATACATGCACGCATACACGCACACACATGCACACACACGCCACGCACACACAGACACACACACCTTGAAGCAGAGCTAAATCTTGTGCTTATTCACAGCATTAGGGACCCCTTCTCCCACTCTGCTCTCCTAAATTCTCTCCCTTCGTACGCTCGAACCCTGCAGGATTTTCAGTCCAGCCTCAGTCCCCATGGCCAGGGTGACGGCTGCTTGTGAGTGAGTCTACTGCACCCTCACACAGCTCTGCAGTCCTGGCCCACTCTGAACACAATGGCACAAGAAATCACCAGGGAAAAAAGCTTTGAACACTTTCTCAAGGGCCTTGGCATGTTCACCAGTACATTTGCATGGCATATGTGAAGCCCTGGATCTGATCCTCGCACAGCCAAATAAACCAGAAAGCCCCGCCAACACTCTTTGCATAACAGGGGTCCCTTCACCTGGGTACGCTCTCCAGGGAGAGGGGGCCGGAACCCAGCTCGGGCACCAGCACTTCACCAGGGGAGATCTCCCATAGGGTTGGACCAGAACAAAACAGTACATTGTTATGTCAGTCACATCCATAATTTTTCACTTAGATTACTTTGCCCTATTTACCAAAACATCTGATCATTAGTAAAAAGTACAGTCAAGAAAGAGCAGCCCGGGGCTGGAGCAATAGCCCAGCAGCTAGGGCGTTTTGCCTTGCACACGCCAACCTGGGTTCGATCCCCCGGCATCCCATATGGTCCCCGGCACTGCCAGGAGTAATTCCTGAGTGAAGAGTCAGGGAGTAATCCCTGAGCATTTCTGGGTGTTACCAAAAAAAAAAAGGAAAAAAAAAGAAAAAAAAAAAAAGAAAGAGCAACCCAAAGCACTATATAGCATAAGAAAAGCCGGAATCTTAACTGATATGGAAAAACATAAAAGCAATTAAAATGAAACTGGATGAAACATCTAAAATCACACTTATTTAATGAGAATGATCCCAAGCTCAAATCCAACCACTCCAGACAGAATGCAACGTAACTCTCTCTTCAGTGAAATCGTAAGAGATGGGAACAGAACAGAGAGGGAGGGAAGAAAGAACAGGAGGGAAAACATATCAAATAAAAGAGACAGCAGAGAATGAAATGATGATGATCACAAATACACTCTATTCTCCGTTTGGTTACATCAGAACAGCAGTTTGGAGGAGAGAGGCCCCTGGGAGCAGAGAGCAGGGGCGTCACCCAGCTGAGAGGCCCCTGGGAGCAGAGAGCAGGGTGTCACCTAGCTGAGAGGCCCCTAGGAGCAGAGAGCAGGGTGTCACCCAGCTGAGAGGCCCCTGAGAGCAGAGAGCAGGGGCGTCACCCAGCTGAGAGGCCCCTGGGAGCAGAGAGCAGGGCGTCACCCCAGCAGGGCATCACCCCAGCCTGTCTCTAGGCCTGGCCGTGGGCCCTCTCTCACATGCCATCCTGCAAGGACCATGACTTTCATGCTACAGTTCCACACAACAGAAGCACTCAATGATTTCAGCAAACTATCACTATCACTATCACTATCTTCCCGTTCATCATCGGAGGCTCGGCGGGCCCCAGTAACATCTCCATATGTCCTGTCTCATGATAGTAGAGCCCAAGGGCATCTGCTTGCTCCAGGAACATAAGAGCCTCAATCCATTCCGAATGAGGTCTATAATTGTTACTGGTATTTGGCATATCAAATACAACACGGGTAGCTTGAGAGGCTCTGCCGTGCAGGTAGCATACTCTTGTAGTCATCTCTAAGTTCAGCATTTATTGATGAACCACGCGGCCGCAAGCGCGCTGCGAGCCAGGCTGTGATAGGCTGGTCTGCTGGGTGGAGTTCTGACGAGAGAGAAGTCCGGATGTGGAAAATGGAGGCCCTCATGGAGTGGGGGTCGTCTGGCTTGTTGCAAGGCTCTGCTGGGGTGGCGGACCAGGGCTAGAACCCGCCATCCCTCCTGGGCGCCTTGTGAGTGGCTGGGCACAGTGAGAGCCAGTAGCAGCTCTGCCCCATGTCTGTCTCTTTGTTGTCAGCAAACTAATGTAAGTTTTTCCATCCATGTCTATACCCTTGAAAAGGCAAAAGAAGCAAATCGCCTGCTTAACCTGTCAAGATTGTGATTTATATTACAGGTTGATGTTAAATACTCCCTTCTAGAAGAAAATTCCCAAACGCATTTTAGGATGGAATGAAAGCTCCATGGCTTACTCCACTGCCCCAAACTTCTAGCATTTAACAAAGCTAATAAAACTACCAATAATCCCCTGTTAACACGAAAGTTTCCTCGGAGACCACCAGACAGCAGCATAGCGGGGGAGGCGCTTGCAGCCGTTCCCTGGGTCAATCTGTGGTACCCCATATGGTCCCCCAAACCGAGGCAGGCGTGCTCCTGAGAGCAGAGCCAAGAGGAAGCCCTGAGCCTCATTAGGTGTGCCCCCAATCACACACACACACACACACACACACACACACACACACACAGGCTTCCAGAAGTCCCTACATAAGTTTTGAAACATTAAGAGAAATATAAAATAAACAACAGAATCAAGCTTGGGAAGCCAAAGGAAGACAAAATATTTAAATATTGCTCTTACGGCGTACTTAAATATGAGGCTCTGTGCTACTGTTGAGGCGCGAAAGTGGATTTCCTGTACTAGTGGGTTCCTGAGAATTGCGTGAAAGATCAAATACAAAACTCAGATGAAGTGAAGTGAATTCGCTCTGCAGAAACGGCAGATGATTCCAGGCCCTCCCAGATGTCCAGGCCTCTCCACACCCGTGGACGATGCCCCAGTCCCGTCTCCACTGCTGCCTGGTCCAGTGTGCGACCCCATCCAGCTTCACCCTCCCTGATCCGGTGAGTGAGAAGGAGCTGGCAAGAGAGTGAGCAAGCCAAGAGAGAGGAAGGGGAGAGCCTGCAAGAGCGGCCCCCTCTCTGCTTCCTTCCCGTCTTCTCTGAGGGAGAGAGCGCCCAGGGCTCCCTTTTCGAATCCCATCCCTAGCCATCCCCTGCCACCTTAGAGTCACCTTAGTCCAGGGTCCTTGTTCCCCACTTGGGTCTCCTGTGCGACTAAAGGAGACACCCGGGGACCTCCACTCAGGAATGAGGCAAGCAGAGCCACAGACCACACCAAATGGCCAGACTGCCCTGCAGGATTACCCAGGGAACCAGCATGTGCTGGCAGAACCAGTTCCTGGAATTAAAGCAAAACCAGATGAGAGCAACACCCGTCATTTGCATGGGGTCACTGCTGGCCCCCAGGATTTCCCCATTGAGGGAGAGACTTCTAAATGGGAACTACTGGGGTAAGAGCAATATTACAGCAGGGGAGGGCATTTGCCTTGCATGCAGCCAATCCAAGTTCAATCCCTGGCATCCCATATGGTACCTCGAGCTCCACCAGAAGTAATTCCTGAGTGCAGAGCAGGAGTAACCCCTGAGCAACACCGAATGTCACCCAAAAAGCTAAATAAATGAATAAATACATAAATACATAGATAGATAGATAGACAGACAGACAGACAAACAGACAGAGAGACAGACAGATAGATAGATAGAGATAGACAGACAGATAAAATGAAATAAATACTTGAACTATTTCTTCCAGAAGAATACCCCATGTCAGCCCCTAAAGTACATCTTATGGTCCAAACTTCTCATCCTAATGTAGACAAGTTGGGAGGAATGTTTCGATATTTTGAAAGCTAAGTGGTCCGGCTCTGCAGATCTGCGCAGCTCTCTATCGAGTCAGGCTTTGTGAAGCGCTCCCAATCCAGGTGATCCATAAGCAAAGGATATAGCGGAGCAGAGGAGCGCAGCCAAGCCCTCGCGAGCCATAGCAGCAGCTAAGCATGACTAGGCTATATGCCACGGAATACGATTTCATTCGACGGGCCATCATGCATGCATCACTTCTGTTCTGCCAAGGCTTCTTCCCTCCTTG
>JAJIBD010000383.1:0-15000 GCA_021461705.1 Cryptotis parvus
GATAGCTAAAGCAATCCTTGGGGAAAAGAAGATGGGAGGCATCACCTTTCCCAACTTCAACCTGCACTACACAGCGGTAGTAATTAATACAGCATGGTATTGGAGTAAAAACAGATCTGTGGACCTATGGAATAGAGTTGAGTGTCCTAACACCCATCCTCAAATTCATGACCAATTATTCTTTGATAAAGGAGCAAAATGTATGAAATGGAGCAAGGAAAGCCTCTTCAAGTGGTCCTTGGAAAACTGGGCAACCATGCGTAAAAAAAATGAACCTAGATCTCTAGCACCAGGCACAAAAATCAGATCAAAATGGATCAAAGATCTCAATATCACACCTGAATCCATAAAGTACATCAAAGAAAATATAGGAAAAATCCTCCACGACATTGACGCTAAAGGTATCTTCAAAGACGAAATACCACTAGGTCAGTGGGTGGAATCTACCAAAAGTGTATGGGACTCAGATATTAGGTAAGACAGTGAAGGGAACAATGTGCTAATAATTGTTGTTAATGATAATTCCAGCCTAGAACTGAGAGAGAGGGAGAGAGCAAAGAAAAGCAAAGTGCCTGCCATAGAGGCAGGCTGGGAGAGGGGGAGGGAATAAGAGGACATTGTGGTGAGAAATGGGCACTGGTGGAGGGATGGGTTCTGTATGACTGAAACCCAAACATGAACATCCTTGTAATTTTATAACTCACAGTGGTATAATGAAAAAAAGAAAAAGAAAGTATGGTACATCTACACAATAGAATACTATGGTGCCATATAGGCAGGTTGGAAGGGGGTGAGGAGGGAAACTTGGGACATTGATTGTTATGAAAACCTCTGAAAACCTTCAGCCTTATACTTCTGGGCCAGAAGTGGCCATTGAATCCCCAATGCTTTTAGGAAAGCTACTCTAAAAGCAAACAAACAAGAAAAGTTCCTAATGATTGTGGCTGTGACAACTAGATTTTCAAACTGAAACAATCTTTGGTTAATCCAAACTTTGGTGAATATTACCTCTTAGAATCACCTGTCTTCCCATTGTTCATCAATTTGATTGAGCAGGCACCAGTAACATTTCCATACATCCTGTCAGAGTGTTAGTGTAGCCAAGGGCATCTGCTCACCCTCCAGGAACATGTAGAGACTCAGACCATTCCTTCAAGTCATGGGAATGAGGTCCATAATCATTACTGGTTTTTGGCATATCAAATACAACACGGGTAGCTTGCCAGGTACAGCTGTGTGGGAGAATGATCATTACAGTGTGTAAATGTGAAAGATCCTGGGAAGGAACTGTTCCTAACTTCCATTATTGTCTTAGAATACAGAAGTTAATTCTGTATTTTTAGAATACAGAAATCAGATTAATAAAGTAATTTATGTAAGAAAACAGAAATTAGAATACCTCTTAGAATACAGAAATTAATTCAAAAAATGAACCAAGGACCGGGGCCGGGCGATAGTCCAATGTGTAGGGCATTTGCCTTGCATGCAGCCGGCCCATGCCGGCCCGGGTTTTGGTACCTGGCATCCCATATGGTCCCCGAGCACCGCCAGGGAGTAATTCCTGAGTGCAGAGCCAGGAGAAACCCCTGAGCATTGTCGGGTGTGACCCAAAAAGGCAAAATAAATAAAAAAAATAAATAAATAAATAAATAAATAACAAGGACCTATATATTAGTCCAAGTAGAAGAAAATGATTCCTAGGGAATCATTAGGGAAAGATAAACGGTTCCTTTAAAGAGCACTAAAATGAAATCTGAAACAGGAACATAGATGGGTGCTCCCCTGGCACTGAGTTCTTAGGAAGTAATAAGACCAAATGGGAATTTGAAGAGTTCCAGCTGTCTACTGTTAAGCATAAAGTAGAGGTTTGCAATATATCAAAGAATGTGACTCTTTTGGCGTGGGAATGCTATTTTTAAATCAAAATGCTGTTTTGTGAAAAAAAATTCTTAATTTTAAAAATTAGACTTAAAGTTATTAATGCATTATGGCCAGACCCACTTTGTGAATGCAGGAACTGAGGTCCAATAAGACTAAGTGGTGCTGACCAGAGAAAGCTGGGCCCCTTCCCACCCATGTCTAGTGCAGGAACAAATGTTTCAGAGCTAGGAATAAGCCTGGAGCATCACTAGGTGTGGCCTGTAAACAAAAAGCATAACAAAACCCCCAGCAACTATTAAAATCTTCTTAAAGTGTCAATAATTTTCCTAAAAATAGACATTATTACAAAAATATATCATTCATATAAAACAGATGAGAGGTTTCTGTGTAGCAAGTAAGAATACTTTTTTCAAAGGAATGTAAAAAATACTTTTTCCAATGCAAGGGTGCTTTCCTGCTACTTGCTGTGCATAATAGAAAATAAATTGTTTCTTACCGGGAGACTAATGCCCATTATTTTTATTCACAAAAATGTAAAACATGTAAATAGAAGTATGAAAATAATAATGACAAAATTCTAATAATTGACATTTATAAGTCTTGTACATTGTCGGAGAATATTTATAAAATAATGAAGTCAAAAATATTTACGACCATACACAACAATTCATTGTTGTGAAGCCAAATCAGTTTCCTAACATTTGAGAGATTACAAGCTTTATAAATTAGAAAAGAAGGAATTAGTGATTTGCTATCTTCCTATAATTGCCCAGCTGCCTCTAATTTCGAAAAGATAAATGCAGGTTAGGAAGACCATTGGAAGCTGACAAACACAAGAATTAGGAGGAAGCCATGCTGGAGTGGGAGGAGGCAGAGAAGGAATCCATTTGCAGATCAAGTACTTGCAAGGTAAAAAAAAGTTTGGGGGAATTTTTTAACTTTTTTTTTTTGGCTTTTTGACTTTTTGGATCACACACGACCATGCTCAGAGGTTACTTCTGGTTCTGCTCTTAGGAATTACTCATGGCAGTGCTTAGGGAACCATAGGTCACTTGCAAGCAAACATCCTACCCTCTGTACTACTATCACTCTGACGCAGTTTGGGATATTTTTATTTTTGATTTTTTTTCCTGGAGAAAGTGCCATAACATTTTGACCTTGTAAAAGCTTCAGAGTTGAAAAATATCAATAGTGGTAATTTACACACACACACACACACACACACACACACACACACACACTCAAACACATCCCTGGAAACTGCACCTTCATAAGCAGACTTTTGCCTCTTAAATAAAAGAAAACAGAAAGGTAAAAGGATGGCTGTTAGGCAGAACTAGGAATCAGTGACTGCTGAGCAATTCCTCATTGTGACACAAAATTCCTCCACAGCGAATCCACTGTGAACATGAAATAAACTCCAATGTTACTTTATTGTTAAGAGTCAGAAAATATAATTTGGTTAGAGAGACAGTACAGCATGTTGGGTATTTCCCTGCGTGCCGATCCTGATCCACGAGATAGAACCTGAAAGTTCGAGATAGATCCTCGAAGTTCATCAGGACTGATCCCTGACACAGAGCCAACAAGCCATGAGACCCTTCAGTTTAACGAAAGAGAGAGAGAGAGAGAGAGAGAGAGAGAGAGAGAGAGAGAGAGAGAATCAGATAGGCTTATGCAAAACTTCCCTGTATTGTACACTCCAGATCACTTGAAATGGCAATGATTTCAAGTGGCTGCTAAATGCAGTTTGTGTTGGGGCTCAATGAGATCCCCAACAGATATTGGGGTTCAACAGGTTCCTTGGCGCGTTCAGGGCTGATGACTATTCTCCGACAGATGGACAAAGGAACAAGACCACCGACTTGAAAAGTCTAAAGCTCTGTTCATTTCATCTCCACATTCACTCCTCACTACACATAACTACGTACACACACACACACACACACACACACACACACACACACACACATACCCCACCACCACCAAGTCAAATCAAACCTGCTAGAGATATATACTTTACAAAAGTTGGGAGCAGGGAGTCACAAGTGGTAATGAACTTTAATCCCAACTTATCCCAGAGAGGGAGCTCCTCCTGGGGCTATAGGCCCACCCAGGACAAGGGCAGAACCCTGAGGTGTTGTCTAGGGCATAAAGAGAGAAACAACCTTTCATTTATAATACAAAACTCAGGGTTGGCAAGTAAGGGAGACAGAGGGCTGTGAACAAAGGGTAATTAAAAAAATTTGATATGCTGTTAATTGTTTTGAAGAGATACACGAATATCAATTTTTCATCATCTGAATACAATATCTCTTAGCATGCACTAGTTGAAACTATAAATTAATTCCACATAGAATTTGGGAACAAATTTAAATTTAGTGAATATTTTATATCTTGCAGCAATTAGTTGTCCATAAGACACTATGAAAAGTAGATGATGACTTGGCATTATCACAAACTCCATATAGTTGAGAAGTTCATGGTTTATCTTACATTGTTCTTTGCTAATTATATAAATATTTGGCATTTAACAAATGGACTGTAATAAAAATTATTTTATTCTGAATCATTTAAACTGAAAATTGAATATGAATTTTTATTTTATTTTTTATTTATTTATTTTTATTTATTTTTCCTTTTGCATCACACCCAGCGATGCTCAGGGGTTCCTCCTGGCTCTGCACTCAGGAATTACTCCTGACAGTGTTTTGGGGACCATATGGGATGCCAGGGATCGAACCTGGGTTGGCCGCGTGCAAAGCAAAAGCCCTACCAGCTGTGCTATCGCTCCAGGCCCATGTATGAATTTTTAAATGACATTTATTGATAAATTTCAATTGTTATTTATTTTGCAATGCTGGGAATCAAACGCAGTGATAAGGTGCATACCTCAATTCTTGCACCTACATGCAAGCTATTCACTTTACCGGAACCTCATAATGGCTCTCACTATTTGTTTTTATTTCTAATGTGTATTAGATATGTTGTATATTATTTAAAATTTTATCCGCAATACATTAAGTTTTAATTGGTAATGGCATTATCTAAATTCTCTCCAAGTCAAGAGCATCCAGGAACTTCTGGTTTTCAATTCCAACATTTTAAAGGATGAGTCATAAGTGTCTAACAAGCAACTGAAAAATCTAACAAATTCTTAGACCCAAATGAGCAATTGAGAAGTGAGGTCATGGGATAAACCAGTGCCGTAAATATTGGAAATATATATACAAGTCATATATACACATCACTTGTATCACTTGTCTTCCTGTTGTTCTTCAATTAGCTTGAGCAGGCGCCAGTACCGTCTCCATTTGTTGGGTGTTGGAGGACAGATTTAGCTAATCTGGGAGCTTGTTTTGCCCACACCCAGCTTAATCTTATTTAAGTCAAGGTTCATTCTAATGAGACCTCTCTTCTATGTAAACACTGCTAGAGGGTGTGGCAGTTACAGAAGTCACCTTGATTGAATAACTTCTGACTTATACATCTACTAAGACTTCTATGTTTTCTAGATTGGGCACAGCTCCTCTTTATACCCACTGCACCCAACGTGGGACAGTTAGAATTTACCAGGAGACTACCACCCTGGCTACAGTTGAGACTATAGGAAGACTATAGGAAGGATCATACTAGTTTGCTCTAAGCAGGCGAGAGTGACCCTTTCAGTACACGAGAACAAGATACTCAGAATCACCCTGGTGCAGATAATAATAAGAAGGACCTTGTGGGTACCATCTAGATTACATGAAGCTCATGAAGTTAAGATGTATTACTTTATATCAGCCCTCTCTCTCTCCAGTGTTTTACATAAGAGATAATCTCCTTAGTCCTTGGCAAAACCTTTGTTTATACCTGCAATAGGGTGTGGCACTACACTCTGTTTAGGGTTCTTTGTTGACATGACAACCTCCCGATTGGATTACTTTGGTGTATATAAGGGACTGACTTGAGGCCCCTTCACCTTTTGCCTTTTGGTTCCTCAGCCTTCAGCTTTTTGGCTCCTGCGGCTTTTTTGGCTTTTGGCTTTTGGCCTTTTGCTCTTTGGCCTTTTGTTCCTTCTTCTGGGTAGGACTCAGCTTGGGTGAGATCCTCTCTCTCTTTGGTGGGAGACTTAGGCTCTTTTGTATGGTCTAAGTTCGGACCAGAGCTAGAGTTTGTTCATTATATTGGATTGCTGTGGAAGAGCTTTTGTACTATTAAAAGCCATTTTTGGAACTGCACCGGATTCGTGAGTTTTCATCTGTTCTCCCGGCGTCCTCGGAGGTAGAAGACAACCTCTGTCCTGACACTGTCGGGGACCCGGCAGCGTTCCCGACAGTTGGGAATGAGGTCCATTATTGTTACTGTTTTTGGCATATCGAATACACCACGGGTAGCTTGCCAGGCTCTGCCGTGGCTCTGGGTTCATCCCAGAGGGCTCAGTCTTTTTCTTTTTTTTAAACTTTATGTGGTGCTGGGAATTGAACCCAGGGCCTCATGAATATAACACAATCTTTCCCCAGTGTTTGTGTGTGCATGTTTACTTTCATGAAATTTTATTTAATAAGAGTGAATAAACCTACACATACAAAGCTTTCATATGTGTAGGTTCTTGTGTCTACCACCATAGTTGAGATTCGCAGAATTTCCCATCACAAAGATCCCCATGTTGGCTTTTCATAAACATTCTTCATTGCCGTCCCCTCTCCTCTGTCCCAACTTCAAGCACTCTTTAATCTTTTCCCCATTTCTGCAATTTTTTTTTTTTTTTTTTTTGGGGGGTCATACCCGATCAGACACAGTCTTCCGCACCATGGATGGGACCAAATTACAGGGTGCAGCCTCTTCTAGGACAGAACGGCAGCATGTTGCCTAATCAGCCTGCGGGGTGCCGGGTGGCAGGATACGAAACCCAGTGAACACGGACGACAGAATCTGAGAGCCAGTGGCTTGAGGCTATGGGAGTAGAGTAAAGCCGGTGTTTACTTAAGGATTCATCAAATCAGTCAGTGCAAACGTCAGATACAACGTATTTATTTAAAAGATTTCATTTTTTAATCATGAAATTACTTATCATCCACATTGTTTTTAAAAAGAAACAAGATGCTGGATGTCTGCCAATTTTTGCCTTCATTACCTTTTTTGATAAAGTTTCTCAGATCCTTGTTTCAAATACAAATGCAGGGATTGCTGCCACTTTTTTAAATTAAGAGGCAGAAAATTGCACAATGTTGGACTTTTTTCCACTAAAGTAGTGTGCAGTTCTAGTTTGCATTCCTGATGATTTAAAATATGTAATATAAATATGTAAAAAATAAGAGACAAGGAAAGAAAAACCAAAACTGTACAGAGTCTAGAAGCTTTTTGTAATCTTCAGCTTGTGCAAATTCTGTTTTAGGTTTTGTTTTTTTGGGGGTTTTTTTTTATAGCATTCTTTAAACGGTCCCATCTCCACTGTTCTCCTTTTTGGAATTTTTTAAACATAAATTATTAGTTTATGTCATTTTTGTATCTTTTTTCCATGAATTTGTCTTGCCTTATTAGAGTTCTGAAAAATATACATAAAAATAGGCAAAAATGATGCTCACTTAGATTGAAAACTTTTCTCAGATGGATTGATCGTTTGTTGCATTCATCTTGTGTTTTATATGAGAAGGTGCCTCAAGAATTCCCTGTTGGATTTGTTTTAAAGGATTTTTGTCTTCTGTGATAAACTTTGCTGTGTACCAGGAAACATAAAAACAAAATTTTGTTGATAAAGAAAATCTCTGAAATGTGATACGTTCTTGTGAACCCATCAATTTCATGTGGCAACTTCTACATTTACATGTCTTGTTTCATTATGTAAAATGTGTTAGCAGTTTATGATTTTGTACAGTTAGGAAACTGACATTTCCTTCTTAAAGGCCTCATGCAGAGTTGACAAGAGATTTTGAAGGTTTTGTTTGCATGTGAATATCAAACACCTCAGAGCTCCATCCAAGAGAAAACCTGATCTTTCCCATTTAAGTTTCATCAGTAAATGCTTGAGATGAGAGTCTTCTACTGAGACTATATCACCTACACGGAGGAGCCTGGCAAGCTACCTGTGTTTTATTTACTTGTTATGCCAAAAACTAGTAATAATTATGGACCTCAGTTCCATGACCTGAAGAATGGTTTGGGGCTCTTCCTGTCCCTGGAGCAAGCAGATGCCTGCCCACTCAAGCAAATCTATGAACAGTGGAAGACAGTGATATAGTGATACCCGGTGATGCTAAGGGTTACTCCTGGCTCTTCACTCAGAAATTACTCCTGGCAGTGCTCAGGGGTGAGACACCCCTCGAGGCTTATTGCAGGTGTGGCTGCACTGCCTGGGTGCATCGGCAGGTGACAACAGGAAACAAGCTAGTCCACACCCAGGGCTCTGGCCTGTGGGCCCTGGATGGTTGATGGTCTGACATATGTACACATACATATATATAATACATATATTTTTAATGTATACACACACCACCTGAAATGTTTCCCTATGAAAGAATTTTCAGTGGTTTCCATGGCAATGCTATATGGATCTGTAATAGTGGGCAGCACATGCATAGCCCCTTCTCTGATTCAGACCAATTTTTTTATTTTTATTTTTTTGTGTGTATGCATTTTTTTTATTAAAAAGCCATGATTCCTCAAAAGAAACAGCGATCAAGATACAAAGACAACCCACAGAGTGGGAAATATTCACCCAATACCCATCTGACAAGGGGTTAATATCCAGGTTGTATCAGGCACTGGTAGCACTTCACAAGAAAAAAAACAGCCAAACCCATCAAAAAATGGAGAGAAGAAATGAATAGAAGCTTCCAAAAAGAAGAAATTCGAATGGCCAAAAGGCATATGAAAAAGTGTTCTTCATCATTAATCATCACTTCCCTTGAACACTTGAATCCCTTATTCATTGAATTGCTCGAGTGGGCACCAGTAATATTTCCATTGGACCCTATCACGTGCCAATGCAGTCCAATGGCATCCGGTTGATTCAGGAATATGAAGAGCCTCAAATGGTTCCTTCAAGGTCCTTCAGGGAGATGCAAATCAAAACAACAATGATGTACCATCTCACGCCACAGAGACTGGCACACATCCAAAACAGCAAGAACAACTGGTGCTGGCATGGATGTGGGGGAAAAAGGAACTCTCATCCACTGTTGGTGGGAGTGCCGATTGGTCCAGCCCTTTTTAGAAAACAATATGGGCATTCCTCTGAAAACTAGATATTGAGCTCCCATTTGATCCAGCAATAGCACTCCTGGGAATATATCCTAGAGAACAAAAAACACATAGCAGAAAAACTATCTGTACCTCTTTATTCATCGCTGCGCTATTCACTATTGCTAGAATCTGGAAACAATCTAAGTGCCCGAGAACAGAGGACTGGCTAAAGAAACTGTGGTACATCTACAGGATGGAATACTATGCAGCTGTCAGAAAAGATGAAATTGTGAAATTTACCTGCAAATGGATGGACATGGAGACTATCAGGCTGAGTGAAATTAGTCAGAAGGAAAAAGACAGATATAGAATGACTGCATTCATTAATGGGATACAAATATATACCAGTGTTTAACTGACTGTGGGCAATGGTAAAGTCAGACTAGAACTCACCATTGAATATACACAAAGAGACTTACATGATAAACTCTAAATGTCTGCAGGGCTAGCCGCAATGTGTAAAAGAAGGGGGAGTGAGATGCAGAGACAGAGAGAGAGAGAGAGAGAAAGAGAGGAAAATGGGGTACCTGCTACTGAGGCAGCCTGGGGGTGGGAGAGAGGGGGTGTGGGTATACTGGTGGTGGTGACAGGGCACTGGTGGAGGGATGGGTGCTGGAAAACTGTATTACCAAGAACAAATTATGAACACCTTTGTAATTGTATGTTTCACTGTGGTATAATAAAAAAAATTTTTTTAAAAATAAAAACTAATGTTAAAATAGCTAAAACAAAACCTCCGGCCCGGGCACAGCTCTTCGACTCCACCGTTCCTCCATAACATACCCTCAGACCTGGGCCCTACGGCAGGATGAGAATGCTATTCGGGTCTCCCAAGAGGCATCGAAAGAGCTATGCTTGGAATATCACGTCTCACTCAAGTGAGTGAAAGCGGAGTTCTGACCTCCGTCGCTATTCCGAATCAGGGACGCTGTCTCGTTGCCAAGGCATTAAAATCAGATGGGCTGACATGTAATGCGATTTGGAGACAACCGCTGACTAGAGCCGTTACCGACTGGATCCCACGGGATGTCAAAGATCACGTTGCCGCCCACCACAAGATGGTCAGAGTTCCTTGTTAAGACCCTGAAGGAACGGTTTGAGGCTCTTCATATTCCTGAATCAACCAGATGCCATTGGGCTACATTGGCACGGATAGGTCCAATGGAAATGTTACTGGCGCCCGCGGCAAATCGATGAATAACGGTTCGGTGATCAAGTGATCAGTTAAAATAAAAACATGCCGTGATTTACAAAGTACAAAGTTTTTCATAAGTCGTTAGAAAGATTCATAATTCAACAACAATCCCACCACCAGAGTGTTCCCACCACCAAAGGCCCTCATTTTCCGCCCACCCCCATCTCTATGCCTGCTCCCTCAGCCTGCAGTAATTATATTGACCTTACAGCACATATATGGCAATGGTATTGATAAAGTCATGACTTTTATTTTTCTGTCTTGTTATGGCCAGATTGTTCTTCTTGCATTGACTTTCTGAGTTTCTAGAAAGTGGTTGGTTTCTACTAGTTTGAGATCCTGGCCTGGGGAGAACAGGTAGCAGCTCTGCCCCATGGGTGTGTCTCCAGATCATGGCTGACAGCCCGAAAGAAGTTCATGGGTGGGTCCACCAGGCCTCCCAGAAAGAACAGAGGTAGGGGGAAAGGGACCCCAGGTCTATCTCTACAGAAGCCCAGTGACTTTAGCCACTGAGACCCTCATACCTGGGCTGGAAATTGGCTTATCTCTTGGGTGGGGCTCTGATGAGCTGTGGAGTTTGGACATTGAAAATGGCTGCGAGGGTTATGGTGCATGAGGTTCCTTTAACTTCTTCTGAGGCCCTATTGGAGTGGTGGGCTGGGACCAGAACCTGCCCTCCCTTTTGAACTCCTCATGATCAGCTGAGCAAGGGAGAGCTGATAGCAGCTCTGTCCTGTGTGTCTGTGTCTCTGGATCATAGTCAACAGCCCCTCAGACCATTTATAAATTGATCCCAACAACCTATCTTCTTGATTTATGTTATTCAGAGAAGTAATATTCTAACATTTCATCCTTTTTTTTTTTTTTTTTTTTGCTTCTTGGGTCACACCCAGTGACCTTTTTTTGCTCAGGGGTTACTCCTGGCTCTTCGCTCATGAATTACTCTTGGCAGGGCTCAGGGGACCACATGGGACTCTGGGAATTGAACCCAGGTGGGGCCGCATGCAAGGCAAACACACTACCCATTGTATTATGGTTCCGACCCCAAATCCGAACATTTCAAACTCATTGAAGAATGCCACTTTTGAGTCCAGTTTTTCAGTTAAGGCATTTTCAGTTCTCAAGGTCTCCAGCTACTGCACCAAATCCTGAATTCTTGGTTAAAAATAAATTTGCACTGTATTACCAAGAACCAATTGTGAACACCTTTGTAATTCTATGTCTCACGGTGGTATAATAAAAAATTTTTAAAAAGGCAAAAATGAAAATAAAATATAGGATGAATATCAAAAAACAAAAATAAATAAATAAATAAATTTGCTTTGTACTATTTTTTAATCCTTTATGCCTAATACCCTCAATTTAAATTATATATGTAATATATACAAATATATATAGTCACATGTTGCATATTACCACTGTCCCATTTCCCCTTGCCAAGTAAGTTATTCATATGCTCTTTAAATAGTTGAGAAGCTCTTGCTGAGAGTTCTATTATAAAGTCTTTATAAGTTCCATTATAAAGAGTCTTTTCTGCTTTTCTGCTTGGGGTTTAGTAGAAACCTGTCTGCACACTTGAACTGATAAATTTTAAATGTACTTAATGAAAGAATTGTTGGAAAAACTGAGAGGAACTGTTTAAGGAAATGAAAAAAGAATGCATCTTAGCTACAAAAATATATATGCTATTATCAACCAAAAGCTAAAAAATAAGGAGAGATGGAGTCAGCTCTAGAACTTAAGAGTTGGGCTGAAGCAATAGTACAGTGGGTACGGGGTCTGCCTTGCACACAGCTGACCCAGGTTTGATCCCTAGCATTCCATATGGTCCCCTGATCACCATCAGAAATAATTCCTGAGTACAGAGCCAGGAGTAACCCCTGAGCATTGCCGGGTGTGACCCAAAAAGAAAAAAAAAGAATTATTAATTCCTTCAAAGCACAACAGTGACACTAAACATTTTATTCTCATTTCACTGGATGAATCAGATGACCTGATTCTGCCTCATTTCAAGAGGGTAGAGAACTGAAATCCATAACCTATCTTACTAAAAAGAAAAGAGACAACATTTTCTACCTCCTGATTCTTCCTGTTCCTTCTTTGTTTTTCATTTATAAGATCACTTGAGTTGAGAATTGCAAAGTGTCTGAAATGCACCTCTAATTTCAAGCTATCAAGTCAGGCTGCCACAATTTCACAGATAGACAGACATGAAACCCCAAGTCAGAAATGAAGCATAATCTGTTGTTCATAGAAGGAGCAGTAGCCAGAATATTAATATTTCACCCAATTCCCTCAACATGACCCAAAGTCCAGATGACAAACATACTTAAAGTGAGCTGCATTGTAGGGACAAGAATACTAAGCTTAGAGACTCTAATCTTTTATAGTGAACAATAAGTACTATATCTTCCATGACTACTTTTTTAATAAAATAGTTCATGAAATACTGAATAAGGAGAAGGTATCTCATCCCAAAAAACATCCAGAAACTTGAGAAAACTGTGGAAAACTGCTTTCAACGTTTTAAGAAACCTGTACTTAGCACTTAATTATTCATTTTTATTATGAATTATCATTTTCAAAATTAAGTATCTTCCCTTCTATTTTCTTCTAATTTCATCCTTGACATTAATATTGTCAAAATTTTCTGTCTGCTTACACATTTACAAAAGTATATATATATATTTTTAATTATTTTATTATACCGCCTTTAGATATACAATTAGCAAGATTTTCATGTTTGAGTTTTGGTTCTATAGCGTTCCAACACCCATTCCTCCACCCGTGCCCATTTCCCATCACCAATGTACCCACTTCCCTCCCCCTTCTCCCAGCCTGTCTCAATGGTGGGTTCTGTATCTCCTTTTCTCTCTTTCTCTCTCTCTCTCTCTCTCTCTCCTTCTCGCTTCCCTTTCTTACATATTGTGGATTGTAGTATATTCTAGGACATGATTGGTTCCACTAGTTTGATGGCCACGTGACTTGGGGAGAGCCGGATGGCAGCTCTCCCCAGTGTGTCTGAGTCTCTGTATTTTCAGTTAAGGCATTTTCAGTTCTAATACCCTCAATTAAAAATTATATATGTAATATATACATATATGTATATATATACTGGTCACCCTGGGGAAGTTTGTGGGTGGGGCCACTGGGCCTCCCAGATGAATCAGAGAGGGGAAAGGGGGCCCCAGCTCCATCTCACAAATGCCTGGTGACTTCTGCCTCCGAAAGCCCCCTACCTGGACTTGAACTCGGCTGCTCTGTTAATCTTGTCTTGAGATCAGCATCTCTCTTGGGTGGACTCTAATGTGCTGTGGTGGCCAGACCACGAAAATGGCAGCTATTATGGCAAGCGAGTCTCGTCTGGCTGCTTCCCAGGCCCCACAGAGGTGATGGGCCCACCCCCAAAACCCATCTTTCCTTCCTCCCAAGAGCCTCATGGTCAGCTGAGCTAGGGGAGAGCCAGATGGCAGCTCTTCCCAGGTGTCTCACAAAAAGTATATTTTAATCATATAAACCATTTTATTTGATTATATATTATAGACAGTATACAGTTAAAAATATCCTTATCTTGTGAATTATAGCTTAGTAAAACTTCTGCATTATAATAATATTTATTGATTTTCATATATATATTGCATTTTAAAATTGGGAAATTCCCTTTCTTTCAAAAGAGTTCAAGTGTGCTAAACTTTTGACTGCTTAAACTTGATTTCTCTCTAAAAAACGTGCATTGCTCTATTTTCATTCTGCTACCAATTACCCTGTAAGTTCATAGGATAAATATTTGAGTATCTACTTTTCTACCTCATATTTATTGACTGCTACTTTTCCCATCAGAGTAAATATTTTATTGAAGTAGAAATTTTTCTCATGAATTTAAGTTATTACTCCTTTTTCTGCAGTCTAGATATTTGAAGACTTACTTTTGTTTGGTGTATTGATTCAAAATCACATAAAAGATGATCAGCTAGAAAGAATCCTGGTGATGGATGCTCACTGCCACTTGTCATGTACTTTCACACCTTTGTGTTACATCCGTCATGCTGAGATCATCCAGATTGCAAACATGTGTTGCTAAGGATGAAAGCTAGGTCTTCCGCATAATGTCTTTCTGTAGGTCATCACAAATAAAAACTGCTTGGAATTTGTAAAATTCCTAGGTCAGATTTTATTTTCACTATCACTATCTTCCCGTTCATCATCTATTTGCTCGAGCGAGTACCAGTAATATCTCCATATGTCTTTTCAACATTCTAAGCTCTTTAGTAGAAAATATCCTCCCCCTCTCTGTGGGCAACTGTGCTAGGGAAAGAAATCTGTTGTCTTTTTTGTTCTTTCTTTTTTTTTGTAGCAACATTTCCCTTCATCCTGAATTATAGAAATTTTCAGTACTCCTGAATTTCAAAAGTTGTACAAGGTTTTCACCTATATATGTTCATTTTCCTGTACCTAAAGTGCTTGGCAGACTCCATATAACTAAAAGATAATGTTTCTCTTTTTTGTACTCCATCTGATACTTATTTTTTTCTAGTATAGCTATATAGTAAGGCAGATTGACTTTGCTCATCTGCTTATCTATGTGTTTTGCTCATCTATTTCATTTCCCATTGGATCAATCAAACTTGTGTTTCAATATTAGTTTTGACATGCCATAGTGTTGTTCATTGCTTCCAATGTGTTTTTGTTATTAATCA
>JAJIBD010000383.1:20000-42934 GCA_021461705.1 Cryptotis parvus
TACACATTGTGGCTTGTAATACATACATTTAGGGGTTATCATGTATCCCTTTGCCTATACTCAATGCTCAGTTCTAGTCTGGTGATACCATTTCCAACAATTATTAGAACACTGGTCCCTTCTCTATCTTACCTAACCTCTGACCCCACAACTTTGAGTCTCTCTTTCAAATCTAAGCCCAGCGGATAGGGTGTTTGCCTTGCACGTGGCCGGCCCATGCCGCCAGGTTCAATCCCTGGCATCCCATATGGTCCCCTGAGCACCGCCAGGAGTAATTCCTGAGTGTAGAGCCAGGAAAAACCCCTGAGCATCGCCGGGTGTGACCCAAAAAAGCAAAAAAAAAAAAATATAAAAATATATATATATATATATATATATATATAAAATCACTGCAACAATTACCAACTCTGATAGTTTTTTTTCTAAAACTAGCATTTCCTGTCACCTCTCCCAAAGTAAAAGTAAAGATCACATTGTGATGTGATGAGATAAATTTCTTTTTGTTCATCATTTTTCTACATTAGGTTTTCTGAGGAGTTCCTGAATTATTTCTAGCCTGGTTCAACAGAAAAACAGAATATGAACTTTCTTTATTAAATCTCTCTTTCCTTCCTACTTTCCTCCTTCCATCCTTCCTTTGCTCCTCCCTCCTCCCCTCCTTTCCTTCTTTCCTTCCTTCCTCCTTCCTCTTTTTTTTCTCTCTCTCCTTAAATAATTTTAGACTTCTAGTCTCTTCATAGCTACAAACGTATTTTGGACTCCTCATCATGTGTACTGCCACATTATACGGTAAACGATTTTCTACTAAGAGTGGAAGACTGCTAATTACCAAATTTGCATCTTTCCCTTCCATTTGTATTTTGAGGTCTGATTTTAAAGTAGGGTCTTATTTTGTATTTTTTTTTTTTCCTCTCTCCTTCAATAGTAGGGAAATAATAATAGTACACATTTTATTATATTTGATTATTATATGTATATATACTATACACAATAATTATATATCTCATAATGTACCTATAATTTAGTATTATAAATACATTGTTCATATATTTATGAATGTTTTCAGGGTGACAAAAAGTAAATAAAATATTGGCATATTCTTACTATAATATAAAAAGACACCCAATATGTGCTGTCCACTTTTCCTATTATCTTCTTTTTATAGACAATAAAACAGTCACTGAGATATTAACAAAGCTGCCAAACTTATCCCAGCACTTAAGTATTCAAAGTCAGGTCTATTCTGATGCTCTATACAGATTCTACATTTTAACTACCTGCTGTTGAGGCAGCCTTGGAGTGGGCGGAAGGGGGTGGGGTACATTGGTGGTGGAAATGGGGCACTGGTGGAGGGATGGGTGCTGGAATACTGTATTACCAAGAAACAATTATGAACACCTTTGTAATTATATGTCTCATGGTGGTATAATAAAACATTTTTTTAAAAAATAGAAAAGATGGGAGGGAACCGGGGGACGTTGGTGGTGGGAGATGGGCACCGGTGGCGGGATGGGTGCTGGAACACTGTATGACCAAAACACAAATATGAACTTTTTAATTGTATATCTTTGTAATTGTAAAAATAAAAAATTTACAAAATAAAAAAATAAATTAAAAAAATAGAAAAGAAAAAAAATATTTCAAGAAGCAAATGTCCTGCAGATTGCAAAATGATAGAAACATGGGAATACTGGTCAGTTCTTATACAAGTTTCCCTGGATCCTACTTTTGGCGAGTCTTCACACTATGAAAAATTAATATGCCTACCTTAAGTTCAAAGCTTTTACCACGTTTTTCCTATAATTTGTGTCATCAATGTACTGATTCAAAATTATCTGAGCTTCTAAACATAATTTATGTCACTTATTAAGAAAGAAAATATCTGTGTACCTTAAAGAAATTGTGGATATACTTCAGTTTACTAAAAACACAATTTCTTCTTTAACTAGAGGACTAAATATTAATATTTAAAGAATTGCACCAGCCAAAATCATTTAAAGGAAATTTTCTTAGTTTGTCTGTTGAGAACTTAGCTCTATTTACATGGACTCAAAAAGATCGGCATCATGAGATTGGAAAATTTAATTTAATACTGCAATAATTTGATTAAATACACAAAGGGAGTTAGTTGTGTGGATTAACTGAAGAAGGAGTGAGATACCAGCTTTGGAGAAATGAACTTCCATTACACAATGAGTCCTAGGTGAAATGTTAGGAGTGAATATGCCTCCAGTGATTAAATATTTATGAGACAGCTTAGCTTACTAAATATAAGATTTAATACAATTTGAATTCCTTGCTGCCCTTTATTTTAATCCCTAGAATAAAGTTTTTCTTAGCTTGGGTTCTTCTGGAAAATTACTGAAAAACTAAAAATTTAGCTAGTTTCACTTCTCCCCTAACCAGCAAAAACACAGGTAAGGAATAGTATTACTCAATAGTATACTCAAAATGACTAGTATATTTGAAGTAATTTGTTTGTTTTCTTTTATCTAATATCATAGCAATTTAATCAATGAAAAGCAGAGAATTGGTTTCGGTTGTTAATATAAGTCACCAGGAACTTTTCAGGACTCCTTCCTGTTTCTCATCAGTATTTTTACAATATTTTAATATTAGAAATAACTGAAATTAATAGACACTTAATTTTCATAGTGCTCTCTTATTCCTAGTTAGTTGAAAATAAATGGAAATGTAGCCTCCAAGCTATATCCCATCAATATGAATGATGATGATATATTTAATTACAAAATCTGAGAATTTAGTGTCCTTCACATCATTTGGTAATAATTTAGAGAGGAACATATAGAGGTTCAAAATACCTACCAAATGGTAGTATAAATATGTTAAACAAGTAATTATTATTATTTTGGTTTGGGGGGTCACACTAATGGTGATCAGTGCTTACTTCTGGCTCTGTGCTCGTAATCTCTCCTGGCAGGGTTTGGGGACCATTTGTGTGGCAGAGATCCAACCCCAGTCAATTGCATGCAAGGTAAGTAGTACCTGTTGTACTATCTCTCCAGCCCCTCCATAAATTTAAAACCCTGATTTGTAACAGGCACTGCTGTAGGTATTAGAGACACAGGCATAATTAAACTAAGCAAAATTTCCTACATTCATGGAACTTACTGAAGGCTTATTATCAGGAATATGTAGGTACCTATGACCCAGTAGCATCATGTTTAGGTACCTGTGAGAGGTTCAGATCATTCATCTCTTTTATTAATTAATTAATTTATTTATTTTTGACAATTACAAAAATGTTCATGTTTGGGTTCCGCCATACAGTGTTCCAGCACCCATCCCTCCACCAGTGCCCATATCCCACCACCAATGTCCCTGATTTCCCTCCCCCTCCCTAGCCTGCCTCCGTAGCAGGTTCTCCATCTCTTTTCTATCTTTCTCTACCTCTCTTTCTCTTTCTCTCTTCCCTCTCTTACATGTCAGATCTTTCATCCTGTCATGTGTTTTAGCCTCCTTTTCATTTCAATCTCTGCCTTATACACCATCCACATATTTTGCTAATTATGAAGTCTCTTTCTTATTCAATGGAAGTATTTATATTACATATGGACTGTACTAAAAGGCAGTGAATTTATCTCTAACAATGCCAAAAAAATTAATTTCCCAAATACAGCTCAACTTAGGCCTTACCTCTTTGATACTTCTTAGCTTGAGATGAGCAATGCTTTCATCTTTGGTGAGAAGAATGCAATTCCAGGGAGACCACTCCATGGACTTGTCCCATCTGACCATGACTAGATTATTGATATCAGTACAGGAACTGAGAATTGACTGTGATGACCAGATGTTCTCTGTCAGGTACTGAATATCCTGCAGCTGCATGTCAAAACAAAATACAGTGTATTCGTCTATTCGATCTCTCTAATATCATTCCTTATTAAGTAAACAGTCAAATTATATTGACTATCTTTCTGAAAGATAATTATTATTCATGATTATAGTGGCTAGAAGTTTTTAAAAAAAAAGAAAAGAGAGAAAATGAAAGAAAGAAAGAAAGAAAGAAAGAAAGAAAGAAAGAAAGAAAGAAAGAAAGAAAGAAAGAAAAGAAAGAAAGAAAGAAAGAAAGAAAGAAAGAAAGAAAGAAAGAAAGAAAGAAAGAAAGAAAGAAAGAAAGAAAGAAAGAAAGAAAGAAAGAAAGAAAAGAAAGAAAGAAAGAAAGAAACTATTCTTTCTAACCAAACTACATCATCAGCTTGAATACGGAAATGCCTCTTTCTCTCAGAGTTACCTGTATATTCTCCTTTAGGTATGCTCTTTTTTCCAGCTTACATTATTATGCTATGGGGTACATTCAAACGTCTACTATTATGTTAGCCCAGAATAAGTCATTTTATTCCCCTTTGTAAAATTTGTAAATGAGAAAACAGATTTAATGCTTAGCAGTTCAATGAGTTTAAAGGGCTATTATCTCAATCAAAAGAAGGAATGAGTGGAAATGAGCTACTTCAAAACTTTTCAAAATTTACACCATATTAACTGAAACTCTTCAGATTATTTTTCATCATAAGATCTGCATGTAAAAATTTAAGAACTGCCAAAGCTTTAGAGAGGTTAAGAAAAGAAAAATAAATCATTATTTTAAAATTTGGGATAGTAAAGTAAGACAGAAAAAATACCTACACTATTTACCAAAGTTTTAAAATGAAACAAGGGACAGAGCAATAGTACAACAGGAAGGGCTCTCTTGCCTCCACACCCCATATGGTCCAAAGCCCCACTAGGAGTAAATCTTCAGCACTGCAGGCAGGGTGTGGCCCAAAATCAAACAAAACAAAACAAGAAGTTAAGCTGCTTTAGTGCTCCAGAAATGGACAATTTAACATATTAACTCGAAGATTAAGTGGTTGTATATTTGAGAGTGTGTTTCAGGATATTCAGTTCTATTCCATAGGTCTACGGGTCTGTCTCTATACCAATATCACACTGTCTTAATGACAACTGCTCTGTAGTAGAGCTTGAGGTTGGGGAAAGTGATAACTCCCATCTTCTTTTTCCCAAGGATTGCTTTAGCTATTCCTGGGGTTTATTATTCCATACAAATTTCAGGAGTGTTTGTACAATTTCTTTGAAGAACATGATGGGTATCATTATAGGGACTGCATTGAATCTGTATAAAGCTCTAGGGAGTATTACCATTTTGATAATGTTAATCCTTCCAATCCATGAGCAAGGAATGTGTTTCCATTTCCTCAGGTCTTCTTTTATTTCCTGAAGTAACATTTTGTAGTTTTCTTTGTAGAGATCCTTTACATTCTTTGTCAAACTGAATCCTAGGTATTTGATTTTCGCGGTGCAATTGTAAATGGGATAGTTTCTTTAATGTCCTTTTCTTCTCTTTCGCTGTTTGCATATAGGAAGGCCATTGACTTTTGGGTATTGATTTTGTACCCTGCCACTCTACTATAGGAATGTATTCTTTCTAGGAGCCTCTTGGTAGAGAGTTTCGGGTTTTCCAGATATAATATCATGTCATCTGCAAATAGTGACAACTTGGGTTCTTCCCTTCCTATCCGGATGCCCTTAATGTCTTTTTTCTTCCCTGATTGCTATGGCAAGTACTTCCAGTACTATATTGAATAGAAGTGGTAAGAGTGGTTAGTCTTGTCCCTGATCTTAAGGGGAAGGCTTTCCGTTTTTCCCCCATTGAGAATGATGCCTTCGCTGTGGGCTTGTAGTAGATGGCCTGGATTATCTTGAGGGAAGGTTCCTTCAGTCCCCATTTTACGGAGAGCTTTTATCATGAATGGGTGTTGAATCTTGTCAAATGCCTTCTCTGCATCTATTGATATGATCATATGGTTTTTATTTTTCTTTTGTTGATATGATGTATTATGTTGATTGACTTGTGGACGAAAAAATATTAAGTGGAGCAAAGAAAGCCTCTTCAACAAATGGTGCTAGGAAAACTGGGCAGCTACATGTAAAAAAATGAACTTAGACCTCCTTTTAACGCCATGCACAAAAGTCAGATCAAAATGGATTATAGATCTCAACATCAGACATGAATCTATAAGGTACATCGAAGAAAACATAGGAGAAACGCTCTACGACATTGAAACTAAAAGTATCTTTAAAGACGACACACCACTGACCAAGCAAATGGAAGCAAAGATAAACAAATGGGATTATATCAAATTGAAAAGCTTCTGCACCTCAAAAGAAACGGTGACCAAGATACAAAGACAATCCACAGAGTGGAAAAGCATATTCACCCAATACCCATCTGACAAGGGGTTAATATCCAGGATATATCAGGCACTGGTAGCCCTTCACAAGAAAAAAAACAGCCAACCCCATCAAAAAATGGGGAGAAAAAATGAACAGAAGCTTCCAAAAAAGAAGAAATTCGAATGGCCAAAAGGCATATGAAAAAGTGCTCTTCATCTTTAATCATCAGGGAGATGCAAATCAAAACAACAATGAGGTACCATCTCACCCCACAGTGACTGGCACACATCCAAAACAGAAAGAACAAGCACAACCGGTGCTGGCGTGGATGTGGGGAAAAGGGACTCTGATCCACTGTTGGTGGGAGTGTCGACTGGTCCAGCCCTTTTTGGGAAAACAATATGGGCTTTCCTCTGAAAACTAGACATTGAGCTCCCATTTGATCCAGCAATAGCACTCATGGGAATATACCTGAGAGACCGAAAAACACATAGCAGAAACACTATCTGTACTTCTTTATTCATTTCTGCGCTATTCACTATAGCTAGATTCTGGAAACAACCTAAATGCCCGAGAACAGAGGACTGGCTAAAGAAACTGTGATTCATCTACACTATGGAATACTAAGCAGCTGTCAGAAAAGATGAAATTATGAAATTTACCTGCAAATGGATGGACATGGAGACTATCATTCTGAGTGAAATTAGTCAGAAGGAAAAGGACAGATATAGAATGACTGCATTCATTAATAGGACATAAATAGATACCAGTGTTTTACTAAATGTGTGAAATGGTAATGGCAGATTAAAACTCACCATTGAATATACACAAAGAGACTTAAGTGATAAACTCTAAATATCTGCAGGGCTAGCCACAATGTGTAAAACAAGAGGGAGAGAGATGCAGAGACAGAGAGAGAGAGACAGAGAAAGAGAGGAAACAGGGCTACCTGCTGTTGAGGCAGCCTGGGGTGGGTGGGAGGGGTGGGGTACATTGGTGGTGGAAATGGGGCACTGGTGGAGTGATGGGTGCTGGAATACTGTATTACCAAGAACCAATTTGAACACCTTTGTAATTGTGGTATAATAAAAAAAATTTAAAAAAAATATTAACTTTGGCAGATATAATCCAGTTCTCACCAGATACTGGAAAAATATAGACAGTGCTACAGCAGTTGCTCTGGAAAATAAATCAATTGGTAGAACTTGAAAGTTTAATGTTTAGTATTGTTTACTAAAATTCAAAAAATGTGCCAGGATCACAAATTTTATAGTTGCATCAATTATATGGGTAATTTCAGGTGGTAGCAGAGAGTGAAGTTATCTAGTTTTATGTAAATGTCAAATGATATGTGCAGTAAGCACATCAGTATATAAGTAAGGAGTTGCCCATAAATGGTCATTGTACTTGAAATTGTTGCATAAAAGAAAATAAAATTATGTCTATCATTAGGTTACAAGTATCTATATGAAGTACAGATAAGTAAAACGATGAGAAAATTGAGCTTCTAAAAATAATTTTGCTTTTCATGTATTTTAGCTTTATTACTTTACATCCAAACATGTTCAAATGATTTATGCATATTTACTGCTGTCCGTAAGTTTTACTTGTGCATGAGAAAGTTTTAAGCATTGTGGGATTACCCTTTGTTCACAGCTCTCTGTCTCCTACTCAGCAGGTGTCTGTCTTTGAATCAGGAGCAGTTCCTTGCTAGCCCTTGGTTCTGTATCATAGTGAAATATTTGTTTTCTCTTTCCTGTATGCCCTTTGCATATTCTTGTGTTAGAGCAAATTCCTTTTGCATAGACATAAGAAAACTGTTAAAGCTATGCATTTGTGATATAGGAGTTAATTAACTGAAATACTTACTGCTGGGTATATGTCATATTTCCTAACTTAAAATCTCAGTTGTCATTAGATTGATTACAATTCCTTACACCCCAAAAGAAGAGTTCCATCATGGGACTCAGATGGACCCAGGGCAAGCCATGAGTAAACTACCCTAGGCTTGTCATTGGATAGACTAAGTGTTATAAGCAGTATAAGCTAAGAGCATGGTCATGGAACAAACTCTCTCCTGACCCAAAGATAAGCAACTGATTTCCGACCCTGTTGGGGTTAGGATAAAACTAACTTGGCCTGAGCACTATAGTTTGGAATATATAGAGAAATGTTCCCAGGAAAAGCCACCCTTTAAACTTAATACCAAGAGTAGATAAACATGCCCTTAGTTGGAAATCTGCCCTGTCCTGGGCAGGTCAATAGCCCCAGGGCAAGATTCCATCTCTGGTAGATTGGAAAGGGGTGGGGGTGGCTTTTATAATGGATTTTGTTTCAGGATCAAAATCCATCACCTCTTGGAACTCCCAATGCCTAATCTTTTTGGGAAGGGTTAACTAGCAGACTTGAGAGAGAGAGAGAGAGAGAGAGAGAGAGAGAGAGAGAGAGAGAGAGAGAGAGAGAGAGAGAGAGAGAGAGAGGGAAGGGAGTAAGGAGATGAAAGAAGAGCCTTGGACTACCAAAGGTTTGTGGTCTTGTTCCTTTGACCATCAGTCAAGGGGTCTTTGGCCCCAAATGCACCAGAGGACCCTGCCAATCCCCAATATCTGTTGAACTCCAACAAGCTCTGCTGAACTTGAACTCTGCTGAACTCCAACAAGCATTGAAGTCAAGCATTTCAATAATATTGTGAAATATAAATCAAACTTGTCTCAATTATGGGGGCCATTCTGAACACTTACTTTATCTACAGTCCTAGATTGAGGAGTAGGATAAGAGAAAGCAGAACCCTACAAACTTTCAGATTCTCCCTGCTTCTCCTTTCCCAATGACTGTTCTCTCAGCAGCATAATTAGCTTGTTTTGAACTAACACAGTAATCGCATATGAACAATCAGTAAATAAATGAAATAAGAAGGGTAAACATATTTGATGGTTCAGGCCTACAATTAAAACAGTATAGTTTCTTTTAAAATTATAATTTAGGCTATGTTCTCCCCTTAAACATGTATCTCTTTTTTTCAGCTTTTTCCATTCTGGAGAAACCTGTGTTCTCTCTTCATATTTCTCTCTTTCTTAGGAATATGAGGTGACTCTTTAAAACTCTTTCTCAAGTCTCTAAAGAAAATTTTGCTTATAAAATCTATTTTGCTTCACTAAAAACAAAATATATATATATAAAATTTTAAATTTTTTTCTTTAATTAAAAAAAATTTTATTTAAATTCCTTCCTGAATCAACCAGATGCCATTGGGCTACATTAGCATGTGATAGGGTTCAATGGAAATGTTGGCGCCCGCTCGAGTAAATCGATGAATAACGGGATTCAAGTGATCAAGTGATTTAAATTCCATGTTTGTTTGGGGACCACACCTGGCTGTGCTCAGGGCTTACTCCTGGCTCTGCATTCAGTTTCACTCCTAGCTGGGCTTGGGGTCTGGGGACCAGCAAGGCAAGTGTCCTACCCACTATATGTCTCTCAGTGTCTCTCCAGTGTCTCTCCAGCTCCTTAAGTGTTCTTTAAAACTGATAAGCCTTATGAAAGAGTCAAGTTCTTTGGTTTCACCTAGTAAGGATGCAATAAATACGAGAACTGGTGTTTTGCTAGGAGGCATATCACTGTAGGGAAGATGGATGGGTTACAGGAGGTGAGGGAAAGAGCACTGAAATAATGGCAGAGGGAAGTGTGTACTCAGGTAGAGGTTGTGGTCTTGGATGTTTCATGCATGGATCCTAACCATTACCAATACTGTGAATCATGGTGGCTAAAGTAAAATTTTTTAAAAATCATCTTTGGTTTTAGAAATACCTTGCTTTTATAAATTTCTTCCATTAATAATGTGCTCTTCTTGATTGATCAACATAATATACAAGAGCCTTGCAAGACGCACAAATCCAGTACCATAGCTGTGATATGATCCCTGATTGTACTGTACCAGGCATATGTACTCTTAACAACTCTGGGAAGACCTGAGTCTTGCTAGTAGAATGTGTGGCCCTCCAATTCTACCCCCATTTCTAGAAATGTTTGAAAGAAGTAATACAATCCACTCTTCTTAATAATCCTCAAATAATTATGTTAATCAGGAACTTCTGAAAATAGGATATATAATTTTTCTTTCCCTTGTAAGAAAAATAGACTAAGTAAAAAATGATATAATAAATAAATATAATAGATAATAGGTATCAATATAATGAAATGAAAATAAAAGATAAAATAAAATAAAGATAAAATAGATAAATAATATAAAGTACATAATATAAAATAAATATAAAAATAGACAATATAACAATAACTATAATAAATAATATAATACACAGAATTACATTAAATTCTGTTTATTATAGAATTTGTAAAATTTATAATAATTCTATAAAAGGGATATAATAAATAAGTAAAATAGATGTAATAAATATTCATTGCAAGTGATAATCTATGCAGTGGCAGAAGAGCACACTGTGTAGTTTCTATGAGTGATGCATATGTGACTTTTTCTATGACTAATGTATATGATATGGGTCACATACTGTATATGTGACCCCAATTCTGAGTAATGTATATGCAGTGGCAGGACAGCACACTGTGTAGTTTCTATGAGTCATGTATATGTCACACAAAGATACTGTTGTCTTTGTGTTAAAGATTATAAGGCTCATCCCTCAGTTTGACATGAATGAAAGATTCCCCACATAATAGCTGCAAACTCAGACTTTGTGTCCTGACCACACTCTACATTAAGTTACTTCTTCAGGAATTTTGTTTGGGCCTTCAGATGCATTAAAAAAAACTTCTTTAGTACTTACTTAGGGCTCAACAATTCCCTCCCCATTATAATGCTGAATGTATTTACTATGTTTAATTACAATTCTTTTTTTATACTTTACCATTGCATGAACCTTAGTTACTCTGTTCTTTCCTCTTGTGAGGTTTTTACTCACCGGCACCTTCCCAAACCATAGCTTATTATTAAATATTAAGACAATATCTCCACATATAATTCAAGAACACTGTTTCCCATGCAAAAAACAAAACCTGCAGGTATGTTCAGGTGTACTTCATTTCATTCTACCCTGAGTCCCTATGAAGACATCCTCTTGGCAGAATAAAATTTCATTCCATGACTGACAACTTTTATAGACCATACCTGCATCAGAAAAGCAATTTTAGAATCGTCATCATAACTGGCTTCTGAATAGAAAAGACGTTTAAGTAAACATTTATACTTCAAAAACGATTCTCGTTGTCGACTCTCATTTTCAAGGTTAATGCATTTACGACACCGGTTTATGTGACGTGAGGTGGAAGATATAGAAAAGTCCGTGGAAGGCAAATAGAGGTGACAACTGTTGCAAAAGTAAATCCCTCTTATAAAATTCCAGTGGTTCCTGTGGGACCTAGGTTGTTTTTGGGGGAGGCGGGGAGGAAGAAAAACAAAGATATAAAAACAGTCCAAATACTAACCAACTACTGGAGAGCAACATCTAATAACAAGAAAAAAAAAGTAGACTAATTTTGAAAGCTGTATTTTTTTCTCCCCTTAGAGACCTATTTTATATAAAATTTGAGTTGGGAATATTTATTTACCCTGTGAAAAAATTAAATGATTTTCATCAACCTTTAGATATACATGGAAAAAATCAACTCAAAAGAAATTGGTAAAAGGAAAAGAGAAAGAGAGAGAAATGGAAAGAAATAAAGAACCTGCCATGGAGGAGGGGCTGGGGGAGGGGGGGGAACCGGGACGTTGGTGGTGGGAGATGGGCACTGGTGGAGGGATGAGTGCTGGAACACTGTATGACCAAACCCAAATATGAACTTTTTTAATTGTATATCTTTGTAATTGTAAAAAAAAAAAAATTTGAAAAAAAAGAAAGAAATTGGTAGATAGTGACTGGGTTGAAAAAATAATCAAAGAGCCCTCTGAGTGTTCTGGTAGTTATTTTTAATAACTTAAATATCTGATGCTACTACTCTTAAATAGGCAACAGCCATTTCTAATATAAATAAGTTCCCTCCATGCCAGAGGGGGATGACCCATGCCATGGAAGTTTTTAACCTCCACATTCAAAATAGAAATCTGCTGTGAGTGCAGGCAAACAGGTGGAGAAAGGGTAACTTTCATACACTGCTGATGGGAATACAAATTTGTGCAGTGGCCAGGAAAACAGCATAGAAGTTCCTCAAAATTAAAAATAGGAAAGCTACATAATCTAGTCCACACGTGGGTATTTAGCTGAAGAATATGAGAAACTATTTTAAAACTATTTACCACTTAAGTTCACTGCAGCTTTATTTGTAGCAACTTAGATACAGAAATGATCTACAAGCGCATCAACAGAGGAATAAATGAAGATGGGGTGCTTATATATAGTGGAATACTACTAAGTTATAAAAAGTGATATAAAGTTGTCATTTGCAATAAAATGGATAAACCATGAAAGGACTGCACAATGTAAATAAATTATCGGAAAAGAAACAAAATACAGCATGATTTTAATCATATGTGAACTATAGAATAAAACAAAAAAACAAACTTTTAGATTCTGAGAATAGATTAAGATTACATTACCAAAAGGGAAGATGGTGGGAGAAGGTAAAATTAGTAAAGGATTAATTGTAGAGGTATCTGTGAAAGGACACTAAAATTTTAGTAATGAACATAATATTGTATTTACATATGTTGAAATATAACATATACTTAAACTTACACAATATTTTAAGTCAGTATTATTTCATTAAGAAAAAATTTTAAAGATGGCATTTCCCATTCATTTATATTCTTTTTTATAGTCTCTATTCTTACATTCAAGTCCTTAATCCATTTTGGGTTGATTTTGAGTAATAGCATCAGACATTTAAGTTATTAATTAAATATACGTAATGTGAGGTAAGGGTCTATTTCACTTTTTTTGTGTGTATTAGCCCAGTTTTCTCAGCATACGCTTATTAATAGTATTTTCCCCCAATGGGTGTTCTCTTGTTATCTCTGTCAAATATTAGTTGAGCACAGGTATATGGTTTTTATTTCTGATGGCTCTATTCTGTGTTATTGACCTATGAGTCTGTTTTTCTGCTAATGCCACTCTGCGCCTATTACTATAGCTTTGTAAAGTTGTTTTAAATTAAAAGTGTGATGCCTCAAACTTTGTTCTTTCTTGAGGTAGCTTTGGCCACTTGTTTTTAAGTATTTTTTGTGGTTTTTTTTTTTTTTTTTTTTTTTGCTTTTTTTGGTCACACCCGGCCCAAAAAGCCAGGGGGTTACTCCTGGCTCCTCACTCAGGAATTACTCCCGGGGGGACCAGATGGGATGCCGCCAATCGAACCTAGGTCGGCCCTAGGTCAAACCTAGGTCGGCCCTGTGCAAGGCAAAAGCCCTACCCGCTGTGCTATCGCTCCAGCCCCTTTTGTGGTTTATTTTGTCAGTAATGGTGCCATGCAAATTTTGGTAGCTTTTAAATTTATGTTAAAAAGCATGATTTGAATTTTGATAAGTATTTCATTGGCACTGTTGATCACGTTTGGTAGTATGGACATTTTAACATCAATTACTCCAAAATCATTTCCTTTCATTTATTTTCATTTCATTTTATTTTTTAATTTAAAATTTTAATTACTAGGGGCTGGAGCAATAGCACGGCAGGTAGGGCATTTGACTTGCATGCGGCAGACTGCCAAAAGTAATTCCTGAGTGACAAGCCAGGAGGAACCCCCTGAGCATCGCTCAGGTGTGACCCAAAAAAGCAAAAATAAATAAATAAAATAAAATTTTAATTAGTGTTTAGACAACATGGTTACAATTGTGTTAAAGTTTATGGAATTGATACTCAAAGCTAATGTACAACATTACCAAAGCTCCTCCACCATTGTCCCAATATCACCTGCAAAAATACATGTAAAACCAAACAGCAAAAAAAAATTTATTACTAAATGAGTAAATTCAATTTCACAAAAAATTTAAAAATGTCTTCTCTGTTAAAAAATACTGCTGATGGGGCCGGAGCGATAGCCCAGCAGGTAGGGGCTTGCCTTGCGTGGCTCGGCCTGTGTCGGCCCGGGTTCGATTCCCAGCATCTCATATGGTCCCTGAGCACTGCCAGGAGTGATTCCTGAGTGCAGAGCCAGGAGTAACCCCTGAGCATTACCAGGTGTGACCCAAAAAGCAATAATAATAATAATAATAAAAAATAAAAAATACTGCTGAAAAAAATGAAGAATAAAATATCTTTTGAATCATATATCTTAGAAAGAACGTATTAAAAAAAATCTCAAAAAAGTCCCAAAATTCAGTAATGATGAAAAAAAATAACCCAACCCTAAAAGAGAGGTATGTTGAACATATATTTATTCTCTTGTAATACAATCAAGCTCCTAAAATTCATTGAAAAGAATATGCAAATTAAACAATAGTTAGTACTTTAATCTACTTAGTATTTTTATTTAGTCAGATTCTTAAATAAATTATAACTCTAAAAGTAATCATTAGAATAGAACATTATAACTAATTACTTACTACACCAAACTTTACTGAAAGCATTTTCAAAGTTTTTCACAGTCAGAAGCCATTGAATCACCATGGCCCTTAGCTTTATGGAATGAAATTCCCATAAAGGTCTATACATCCTGGAGCTGGAGAAGGTGTTTAGTTTCTTTTAATGACATTTTTAGTGAAAATATATAACTTTTTTAATCCCCTTCCTCAAAACTTTCTATGTTTAAATGAAGTAGTTTGACTCCCATACAAACTACATTTTAAGTCCTATCAGGCTATCTACAGGAATCTGTTCTGTAACCATTGTAACTTTGTGATGAGTATTAATAAGAAACATAAATCTGTATGAAGAATCATAGAAATGAAAACTTTTAGTTTCTCTGAAGTTCATGTCAAATGAATCTCGGAAATACATTGGAGCTACCTAGATGAAGCAAGAGACAGTATTGCAGATGGAAGCAGCTACCGTGCTAAAGCATGAAGGTGGAGACCAAGAAGCATTCAACGTAGCACAAATGTCAATGGAAAGTTTGATTCAGAGATTAGGGAAAGAATTCAACGTAGGATATACATGCAAAAAAAATTAACTGATTAATTTATGGACATAAAAGTAACTACTTAAAAAATCTTACCAAATATACAGTCTTTCACATGGAGCCCATGTGGGATAATATTATTAGATAAATAATATTCTAAAGAAAAATTTACATTTTTATTAAATTTGAGAAAATAATAATAAGCTAAGAAACTTTGAGAATATTTAAGATACCCTATTTCAATTTGAAATTAAAGTATTTAAATATTCAATATTTAATTTAAGAAATTTAAAATTTAAGAATCGGAAAAATTGAGTAAAAGTGGAGGGATGCACAGTACCTTAAGGTGTCTTGCAACTTCAGGATTAAACATGGGTGTTTTAATGTAATGAAAAAACAGTGTCGCTATTCTTTCCTGAGTCCTTCCAGGTGACACTGTTTGACTCCTCGCATCATGAGGTCAACTTCTCTGTCAATCAGTTCTAGAATTTCCTGAGTTAGTTTGCATTCATGTTCCTGCAAAACACAAAACAATTTGCATGTAATTTTAAAACTCACTGCTGTGTTCTTTTAATAATCACCCAAACTTATTCTAGATTCCAGATAAGCTGGAAAACGCTGATAATAATAAATGGGTAAAACTAATTTTGAAAATTTTTTTGACAACACCCAGTGCCCAAACCTTTAAACCTTAAGTTTAAGGTTCTACTCTTAAGTTCTTTAGAGAAATATGTATGTGGAGTTATAGTTTACAAGAGCCTCAAATTGAAAATATTCTCAAGAACTGATGCAGTAGTACAGTGGATAATGCAATTGCATACAGCCAACTCCAGTTCAATCCAGACATCCCATATAATCTGCCTATTCCATTGAAGGAATGCTGTCATTCTATGCATACTAATACCAGTTCAAAATTAAACATTCAGTGGTTGAGCTATTGATAGGATTGGTAGAAGGCAACACTTAGCAGAGCTTCTCTCTTATTTGTACCTAGATGAAACTATCTTTGCTAAAAGTAGTCATTTCCTGTATCAAAGGACATGTCTTCTCCCCTGGGATATCTGACTAATCAATTCCGTGATTAAAAATATTCAAACCCCCTAGGAGTGAGAGCATGTTGTCACAAAAAAGAGAATGGAATCCTGGCCCATATTCAACTCACAATTGTTCCATAGGTTTACATACCACCCTGCATTCATTTCCTTGGTCTTTAAATATATTATAGGAGTACTTGGAAATTGGCACAGGCCTCCTACCCTTCATTTCTTGAGCTGTGGGGTGAGATATAATATGATTGGGAACGACCAAGTGGAAGTCTAAAACTATCCTATTCTAGGAACCAAAATGTTGAAAGCAGAAATGGTCTCGCTGTTGGGGGAATTTTAAAGTTTTGTTCCAACAAATCTAGGCTCTTCAATTTTAGGAGGTTCTGACACTGTGAAATAAATGCATACAGCAGAGGACATAGCAAATTTCTATTACACTTTAAACTATGCATAATGCCTGAATTTCTCGGGTCAAAAGAACTGGGGTAAGGGAAGTATCACTTACTTGTATAAGTAAGTGAGTGACCTTGGTTTCTGAAAGGCAGCAGGTCTGTTCTTATCCAAGGGGTACAGGAAGAATGAATCTGGCAACCAGGTAATGGGCATTTATTTGGTATACGCTTGCCAAATTTGCATAGTGAAAGAAAGCCTAGTAGCAAAGCCTGTACAGCACATTGGTGCCTACAGTCTAGATCAGTGTTTTACAATTGCTAATCCTAAAACCAATACTACAATTTCATGTCACAGAAATTCCTTATCAGTTCATGGAAAAGTTATTATGGCTTAACCCATGGAATGACTGGGTTGTGTAATGGTACTATAATAATAACATATATAATAAAGTTCTTATAAACAATGTTTTTCATTCCTGCCTTAGTGGACTTCAGACTACTCTATTTCTGGAGTTTGGTTTGTTTTTGACTGGGGCCACACCTAGCAGTGCTCAGGTCTTACTCTGAGCTAGCTCTGAAGCTCAAGGGTCACTCTTGCCAGGGATCAGGGGACTAGATGGGGTGTCAGGGATAGAGTGTGGAAAAACTGTGCAAAGCAAGTACCCTACTTGCTATACTAACCCCTCTAGCCTCTATTTATCTTATTTTGCAGGTTCATAGGAATAAAATGATTGCAAGTCAGTGGTTCACACCTCTCAAAATACAGACCATCCCCCAAAGAAGGAAAGAGACAAAGTACCGTTTGTGGCCTTCAAGTCAACAGCAATAAGGGCTATAGTTATCTCTTTGATCTTGCTACTGCCAATTCTCCAGGAAAAACAGGGCAAGCCAAATTCAGTAGAACTGCTCCCCACATTTATAACATGAAGCCAGTAGGTGAAGGTAGGACTATCCATGTTGCATCTAGATGTGACATACTCTTCTCTTTCTTGTGCTTAATTATTGGCTGATACTCTCAACTGAATATGCATGACAATCGGTGAAAGCAGATACTTCACCAAAAATTACTCTTCCTTGCCAGGGCAGTCCATATTCAATAAATGGTCACTTGTAGATTTAAAAATTCCTTCCCTTTGCCTCAATTCAAGACAACCCAGAAAGATCCTCCTAGCCTTAGTTTTCTGAGTTATTAGCTGACATCACTGGTAAGACACCACCAAAGCTTCTTGTGTCCAGTCTTGCTCTTTCTATTCCCTCACAGGAGTTACTCCTCAAGCACTCTCAAATTAATGTCCCACATGTAAATTCCATCTCAGAGTCCAGTTCTGAGAATTTGACCTGAAACATGACCTCATTCCCATTAAAATAAACAATAATTGATAACAAATATTATTAGAATAAGGTCATACTGAAGTAAATCTGAAAATAAAATTTTCATTGAAAAATTGCAAAATGCACTAGCAATGACTGCAGTATTAAACTGAATTGAGTACTAATCTGATGCTAAATATTTTAATGTATTGTAGTCATTACATAGAAAAGGATATATTTACAAACTTAATATTCATTTTACTACATTTATCCTATATCATGATAGATTGGAAACTTTTTTTTGCTTTTTTTGGGTCACACCTGGCGATGCTCAGGGTTACTCTTGGTTCTTCGCTCAGGAATTACTCCTCGTGGTGCCTCGGGGACCATATGGGATGCCGGGATCGAGCCCGGGTTGGCAGCGTGCAAGGCAAATGCCATACCCACTGTGCTATCACTCCAGCCACTAGATTGGAAACTTTTAAATGTTAATAATAAATTATATCCTCCCCAAAGTTATACTCAAACTATATAGCTATTGACAAAATAAAATTCACGTGTATACAAAATTATGAATTATATATTATTAATATAAAATACATTACTTAGTTTTTTAATTGATATTGATATCTCAAAACTGAAAAAAAAAGTTGACATACCTTCACAGTATGCTTAAGTGTTAAGAGAACATCCAGCCTCTCATCTTGAGATAGATTCTTCAATATAATGCAATTATAGATGCTGTGTAGCTCTTTGGTTCTGATGGTGAATTGTGTATCTATCTCAATTAATTTTCCAGTAGCTGTTCTTCGCATCTTTGGAGCTTCACACTTAAAAAATAATAGTGTTTACAAATATCAGCTGAAAAGTTTTGTACTAAAAGTTAATTTTGAAATCATGCTCTATGAATATAACTATCACTAAAACTTGAGAAAATACTGAATTGTTTTTGTAATATGAGGAAACATAACATATTAGGAAAATGTAGAAGTAGTTTTTAATAGAAGTAGTAGCAAGTGTGAACATAGGATTTGCTATTGATTTATACTAACTGGTATACTGAATGGCATTAAGAGTATATGGAGTAACACCGCTCTCTAGAGAAAAACTGTGCCTATTTTCTAGATTTTAAAAAATCTTCTTCAGACCTTCTACCTGCTCTGCCAACATTCCATTTGAGGCTTACCTGCAGCCAACATCACTGGAACTAATCCAGAGTGGGAGGCAGAGTCCTTCCCTTTGGTTGATTCCCAATTGCCTTCACATCCAACCTGCATCGTAAACAGGCCCACACCACAACTCCTGACCTTCTGCCTGAAGCTTCCCCCATTCCAGGTGAGGCCAGCCTTCAGCCAACATCACTGGGACTAATCTGCAATGGGATGAATATCCTCTTCCTCTGGTTAATTCCCAGCAGCCTCCACACCAGACCCGCCACATAAGCAGGCCTACACCACAGCTCCTGAAGTAAGCTGATCTACTGCTTTTAAAAACGACTATATTTTATATCTTTCAAAGGGATGCTGTCATTTTATGATATTGTTCAGAGCTAGAAATTTATATTGGAAACTTTAGATTATCAGATCTAATTTTAAACCAGCCAAAAGAAGCTCTATCCCTAAAATTAATAGATATTTTAAGCAAAAATGTAATGTTAAAATAATATATTACTTAGAAGACTGGAATTATGTAAACTTTTATTAAATAATAAAATAAGAGGTATTTTATTAATTTTAGATTCATTAGAATATCTCAGTGTTACTAAATGGTAAAAGCTTAATTCAAAGCTTTCCTTTAAAAAGAGTTTTAAAGAAGAAAAGAATTTAGTGCCACATTAAAATATTCTAAAGTGAAACTAATATAATATTAAATATAATAGTCAAGTTTTAGTTATAATTTACCTCAAGGTAATTTACCTAAAGGTGTTTCTATTAAAGAATATTTCCTTTCTTCCTATAATGTGGATAATACCTTTTTGCTCTACAGGCTAGTAACATTTCATCTTTTAATAATCCAAGTATAATAATCTTTTAATGAAATGCCCAGCTCATTTACTTTATAGTATTTTCTACAGCTGATGTACTGATTTAACACTCTCTCTCTTCTGCCTGTTTAACCCATATGCCATAGTAATACCTTGTTTTTTCCAAGTATATTCAACATACTTTCAATTTTCATTTCTTCTATTTTTAAGCCAAATTCAAATTTTTAAATGGAGATTCTTAACTATAATTATTTTAACCATTAATATCGATAATAGCTGAAATCCCATTATGATATAAATACATAAGTATAATTCTCTCTCATATGCAGTATCTCTAATTCAGTCATGCAGGCAATAAAATTTTGGTTCAAATTTATTTATGAACTTGACTCCTATCTCACACACCAGGCACGAAAGTTAACTTGAACTGAATTAAGACCTAAATAGCAGTCCTCAATCTATAACTTATACTAGAAAAGTACAGGTAGAACCCATCATGAAACTGAACACATATGCATTTTCAATGATACAAAAGCATTACCAAAATAAACAAATGGGACTACATCAAAGTAAGATGTTCTTTCACCACCAAAGAAAGGATAACTGAATAAAGACATCCCACAGACAGGAAGAAATATTTTTCCACCACCCATCAGACAAAGAGCTAATATGCAAGATTAAAGTATTTGTAAAACTTGGCAACAATAACAACAACAAATGCTGTCCAAAACAATGAAGAGAAGAGATGAACATTAAACTTCATTAAAGAAGAAATACAATACCACTGAGCCTAAAGTACACATCACAAAAAAACAAAAATAACCAGTGTGGCACAGATGTAGGAAGTACTCTTGTTCACCACAGATGAGGATTCTGACGTGCTAAACTTTTTGTGGGAAAGAAAATATGGACACTTCTCAAAAATCCTAGGAATTGTGTTCTTAAATGACCCAATAATTCTACTTCTTGAATTCATCCTAAGGGTCAAATACTCTATTCATTAAAGTTATTTTCACTTGAAAGAACACTCACATAGATTAGTCAAAATTTGCACACCTCCAAGTGTCCAAGAATACATGACTAGATAATAAAACTATGATACACAGTGGAATACTATTCAGCTTTAATAAAAGATGGAATCAGGATGGATCTGAAGCACATCATCCTGAGTGAAGTTAGAAAAAAAGGACAGAAATAAAATAATTTCTCTCATGTCTGTAATAAAGAGGAAATAACAAATGTTCAAAGTCAACATAGACTGAGAATTGGCATTCTGTAGGAACCTTACAGTGAAATTGGGGGTAGGGAATAGAAGAGGAAGTGAGGGGAGGGCAAGGGCGGAGGAAAGCAGAGACTCTGGTGGAGGGTGTAGTGCTGGAATGTTTTGTGCATGAAACCCTGAATCAACAGTACTGTAAATCATGATAATTAAAAAAATTTAAGAAATACATATAGAGCCTGGAAACATTCACAAAAGGAGCCAAGAGCCTGGAGCCCACAGATCCTCCTCAAGGATATCTCCCTCCATTCCAGCCGCGGCAACTTTCTCCCCATCTCCCAAGTCAGGTGAGTGATCTTCTGTGCCGGTGGAACCACCTAACCCCCCAGTCTAAAAGCCTGGGAACATCCACAAAATGGCTCCATCTGTGAAAAAGTACTTTGCATTGATTTTTCACAAGGTACCAGTGACCATACTTCCCTACATTCTTTGTCTCCCAAAAACTCTGCAAACAACACAGATGCCAACTAACTATAGTATCTAGCCACCCAAGAACACACAACTTGCAACCTTCAAAAGTCATAACGGGGCCGGAGGCGATAGTCCAGTGGGTAGGGGTGTTTGCCTTGCATGCGGCCAGCCCATGCCAGCTGGGGTTCGATCCCCGGCATCCCATATGGTCCCCCCGAGCACTGCCAGGAGTGATTCCTGAGTGCAGAGTCAGGAGAAACCCTGAGCATTGCTGGGTGTGACCCCAAAAAGGAAAAAAAAATAATTTAAAAAAAAGTCATAACGGTAAAGCAATGCAGAATTCCATCAAGCTCAGTGAGTGAGGCTGTTAGCCCAGATGAGCCTGGGCTATAACGATAAGCCATATGACTTCTCTCATAAAGAATTTAGGAAGGAACTGTTAAGGATGTATAAGGAGCTCAAAGAAGCAATTGAACACAAAGTTAATAAAATATATGAAGACATGAGAGCAGAAATGAGGAAAATGCAAACCAAAAATACAAGCAGAAATTACAGATATTAAAAATGTGGTAGGTGAAATGAAAAACTCACTGAAAGGCCTCTATAGAGGAGTAACAACTGCTTAAGAAAGAATTAGTGATCTCCAAGATGAGGTGCAGAGACTCTCTACACAACAGTAGAAGATGGAACAAAGACTCACAATAAATGAACAGACAACAAGAGGTAACCCCAAACGGAAGCCAAAAAGGAATACCGTAAGGATCATTGGAGTCCCATAAGAGCAGGAAGAAAACCCTGGAAGGAGCAAATGTCAAACCAATCATTGCTGACAAGTTCCCAGAACTAAAGAATGTTTGCTCCCAGATTCAGGAGGCCCGAGGGTACCAGCTAAAAAGAAATCCAAATAAGAATACTCCAAGACACATCCTAATTAGAATAACGAAAATCACAGCTAGAGATAGAATACTGAAAGCAGCAAAATCAATGAAGGAAAAAAAAATAAAGGAGTATCCCTAAGAGTCACAGCAGACTTTTCAGATGAGATACTCCGAGCCCAAGATAATGATGGGGATATCATGAAAACACTCAATGAAATTAAGGCCTCACGAAGAATTCTTTACCCAGCTAGATTCACATTCAGATTTGAAGGAAAGATACACAGCTTCATGTATAAGCAGCAGCTCAGGAACTTCATAGACTCAAACCAACTTTAAAAGAAGAATTGAAGGAGCTACTGTAAGATAAGACAAACCCCAAAAGTGCAACAAACTTATTCAGAAAGATGGCACAAA